>JBBPDA010110911.1:0-31742 GCA_037974385.1 Arnoldichthys spilopterus
AATTTAAATGATTTTAGCAAATGGCTGCAATATGACAAAGAGTGAAAAATTGAAGGGAGTCTGAATACTTTCCGTACGCACTGCATATATATATATATATAGTGATCTCATATATAGTGATATATATATAGGTTATAGATAGGTTATAGATATATATGCAGGTTGTTGTAAGGCAAAATAATCCTTAATGAACATTTTTTTAATTTAACACCATTTTACTATCACCTTTACGTTAAAGATTCAGAAGACGAATAGACTTACTGGTGGGTTTGAATAGTAAATAAAATGGCTATATTTCTATTGCAGACCTCTGATTGTAAACATATCTTCTTCTAATTGAAGCTTTTTCACACCAACCACCCTGAATGTATGCTGTTTTGAAAAACTGTTAGAATTCCCCTGTAATCAGTCATGAGCATTTGATGTTTGCTGTTTTTGTAGTGTACGTTTGCTTGCTTTCATGAACAGGTAGCTGCACTTAATTGATCCCTAAGGGAACATTTGCTACAGTAGCTGAAAGCAGTGACATTATGTACACATAACTACACACTGCTCATGTTTACATGTACACAGTTTGCAAGGTGTGTGGTAAAAAAAATGCGACATAAGGTGCAGAAGACACTACCGTCAAATAACATCATAGTGTCCTGCAGATAATACTGTGAGGTTGTTGCCCAGCAAACATTCAGTTTTAAGCATTGCTCTTGCAGACCTGTGGAACGAGAACAGGATGCTTAGGTCCTGGTGTGGGACCAGGGCTCTCCTGCGTTAAAGAGGCTGCTGACATTTCCTCAGGCTTTTGTACACACACACACACACACACACACACACACACACACACACACACACACACACACACACACACACACACACACACTCCAGTGCACCTGCTTCAGACTGACATTTCCTCTGCTCCTTTCACGGGGAACCATCTTCCATCCAGCTGCCAGAAAACAGTCTAGCCGGGCTAAAAATGGGGTCATCCCACATTCAAACCATCCCAGGCTGCTAGCCTCAGCCTGCACGTGCATTTGTGTGCTAGCTCTGGGAGAAGATATGGGAATATTGACTGGTGATAGTTTTCCAGTATATTGCAAAAGAAAAGTAAATAAACTGCAACGCAAAGGATATAAAGGTCCTGTTTCAACACACCATCTTCAACTCAGGAAGGGCCTCTTAATTAGCTGATTAGCTGAACCAGAGCAATCATCAAGGGTCACTTTCCTGTGGCAGGGGTGTCTGATCTTATCAAAGAGGGCTGATCTGTTTGCAGGCTTCCAACAAGTAGGAGCTCACATCAAATGTCAATTGATCAATTGTTGCAGGGCTGAGGCCAAGTGATCAGACAAGTGTGATCCTGCTTGTCTAGAATAGTTTGGAAACAAAAGGAAGGGATGAGATTTTTTGATGAAGTGTACACATTTATATGCTAAAGCCTCAATTTTATAAAGGTTCTGATGGAAAAAATGTGATGGTTTCGAGGAGCTGCCTCTGACCCTTTAATGAGCGTGTATAGAAATGTACTGCTGCGCATTGTTACTTTGAAGGAACAGAGATGTTTCGTATCGCTCCCCGGCAGTCAAGTGATCAGTACACATGGTGCTGTGCCAGTAGCAAAGTCACGAGGCCTGAGCTGCAAGCTGTCAATTGAAACCCTATCCTACTGTCATTTGAACTGGGTTTATTTGGTTGACTTAGCTCAAAAGGTGAGGAGCTGTCAAGGAACAGCTCCACCGGCTAGTACAGTCTTGCCCTTTAAAGCACATTGTAGTTTTGAATGACTTTTTGGAGAAGTCTTATTATTGTTAAGCTATTACGGCCCAAATAGAAGTCACATTGTCTGTCACTACTGGGCACGCGGCTCGCAGCCAGATAGGCAACAATGGAGCCTTGTGTGGGTACAAGGCGGCTTCGCATCTGACCCGTGTTATGCAACAGATCACCTTTCCCTGCTGTTTAATGCAGGTGACCTACATCAGCCTGCCTTCATGTCTTTACTTTAACACCAATATGAGGAGAAATATGTATAAAGCTCTAAACTCACAACCAGGGTCAACATTAACACCCGCCATGCAAAAAAAAGGGAGTGGACTTTCCAGTTATTAGTTAATCTAAGAAGATTCTCTGCCACACTGGTGGGTAAATGTTTGTACTAAGTAAATCCTGTAATAATGCACTGTGCTGAGAGACTCACCTGCATTTTGATCTACAGAAACTATGCTTCTGTCCTTTGTTGTTATAGCCACATGGAGTTACAAAAGGCTTGTCAAAGCCAGTCTAACCAACCATCTGACCGTAACCGTAACAATGAGTCAGAGGTAGAGTAGGGGTGGGTCTTCATGCAATGCAGGTAACTATCACTTGCTGTCAGTCAGCTAATAGGCACTGTCAGGTTTGTTAAACATGATGTGGCAGTATTTCCAAGGAGTCATCCAACCTTCAAGAAGAAAACTAACTGAGGTAGAAGAAGCACTCTCCAAAAAAAGTTCAGGAAAATATGAAGTTTTGGAGACTGTGGAACAAGGCTTGCTTCAGTTTAATGCAGAAACAAAGGAGACAAGTTGTTCTGTATTTATCCAGTGTGCAAAAGACAAAAACAGAAATAACAAATTTGTCCTTTGAGTAAAACTATGAAACTGGATATGATTTTACACAATTGATTTTACAAATTACAATTGATTATCTCAGATTTCACCATGTCTTGATTAGCCTTCAGTACAATACAGTTAATAAAATGACAAATTATTTTTTTATTATTATTTTGAAATTGGAAAATGTCAGGAAAAAGTTTTTTAGCTAAAAATGCATGTTTACTCAGTATTGAATAATATTATAATCGATTATAATTAATTATGGAAAGGAGGAGATGGAAATACTGTGGCAACTGTGATCCTCCATTCTGTCTGTTGTGTTATGAACCCACACATGGCAGGTTGGTTTGGTGGGGGTGCTGAGTGGCACTGCTCAAGCTGCTTTGGAAGGCCCTTGTCTTTTGATGTTTCCTGTATTAAGCAGTGTTGACATGCTGCCTTTATTGGGCTGACACCTCCTGCTGACACTGCGCTCTCTCTGTTCTGCTTTAGACCTGGATTCAGTTCCTCTTTAAATGTAGGCTTTAGATAATGCAGTTTTAGAATAAGTCTTGCATATACGCTGTTTATAATCAGTATGAATGATTACAAAACTCTTACCAGGTGCCTAATGAGTAAGAAGAGTCTGTTTTCACTAACACAGCTGTTTAATTGAAGTATGCAATGTTGCTTTTCAATCTAATTTCTGTTTGTCCTATGCAGCATATTGTTGCATAATAGTGATGTAAGATTTCTGAACAGAAACTGAATATAATTGTCAGTCTTTGTTTCAGGAATCTACAGGATTCCAGGATAGGTTAAATCTGCTTGAGCCTCAGGATTTTGATACCTATGTAATGTGTGTTATAGCTGCATTTTCACCTCTGATTGGTTACAGTTTTGAAAAATGAGACTTGCAAGGTTCATTTTATTATTTAAAAAAACAACAACTACTGATTGGTATTTTGCAATACTACTATTACTGCTACTACTCCTTGCTAGGTCATTCTGCTGTCTATTTTTTGATGCAGTACAGAACAGAAACTTTGCTCTACATTCAGTAAAGTAGCTAAAACTGACATTCAACATGTTTAGCAAAAAATGTAAAGAGATTTATGTCTTAAATTGACTTCATCAGTCAGACTTAGGCATCTCCTTATATGAATACTAACTTATAGCATAAAAATATTTCTTTTGCATCTTTGTAAAAAAGGATGTAAACTTAAAATGCCAAAACAGCCATATATTTATTTTAAAATCAGCTTTAAAATGAAAACTAAATTGTGATTAAATATAAAATGTAATCAGAAGTGTTTGTTCAGATACTAGTTCAGAAACACCATTGAGTATTCAAAGCCTTACACAAGTCATTCAAGCCAGGCCTAAAAACTAATAATAATTTTGCTCATTTTGCATTTACATTTTTAAAATCTGTTAAATGTTGGTTACATATTACTGAACACGTTACTAAATTAACAGAAAACTCAAAATAAATTTAAAATTGAAATTTAATTTAAAACCTTTAAATTGATTTCTAATATTATTGTGTAGTTTTCTGTTATTGTCTGAGTGCATTGTAGTCAAACCTGTACAGATTTAAAAAAGCATTTAGCAGAATGAGTAGGCATTGCCCTAAATGGTGCTTCTGTAACACAAAATAGGAGACACAGGTCTTGTTCCTGTTTTGTGTGTGTCCTCTGATATGAGCAGGATGTGCAAGCATGTAAAGACCATGTAATGACCATGGCAACCATCTTTACACACATCACCTGGGCCTTCAGAAGGGATTAAACAACAGAACAGATTGGGTTTCCCACACAATGTTGGTGGAGGGTTTAGTGGTTAAAAAAGCTCATTAATGATTACTCATATTCACTGAAGATTACACACAGGGCTGTTTGAGTTTCACCCCAAGGTTAATGGCCACTGTGTTCTCATGTTGGGTTTAAATGGCTTCAGTGGCCACTTTGAAAATGCTAGGGCTAACAATACACTAGCGGCTGATTTCAATGCCAGCTTTTACAAGCCCCCCATCTTCTCCTAAGGGAGACATTATTCCAAAGGCTGTTCCATTGCTTTACTAGCTTACGTTAGGTAAAGTTTAGATGAAGGGTTGACCTGACGCATTTTCAATCCTGCAAAAAAAGACCATAAAGCTAAAATGTATTGTAACTGTATCAGAAAACTAGGCTGACCATATGTCTTTGCTATATGGGGACAGTGCCCATTTGTGAAACCCAGAAACTGCTTCATATCATTCTTCTCCTACTACTAATCTCTCACTTGCCTATTTTTAGATGAAACTGCTATTTAAAAGTCCACCAGAAACATGGAGGTAGGAGCCAGGAGGTAAAACAGGCTTAGACATATGGGTGGGCTTTCACCAGAGATTATTAAAGAACAACAGTTATCATAATCAAGGTACATTAAACCAGAACTGTCCTCTTTTTTAGTTCATAGATGAAAACACTGGATATTTTAATGATAAATTGGCCACAAAACTGGAAATGTCCCTGGTTTTCCTTTTAGGAAACTGCTCACCTTATCAAAGACCATACCCTTTAATTCGCTAGATTTCCAATGGGTCTAAGGTAGCAAACTAAATCCACTCCTCATGTCTCCTCCTCCCCTTGTGCTGAGAGCTGCCACTTGTGTAACGAAAGCCTGATGCACTTCCAAGTTGGTAAGAGCATGTATCCAGCTACAGTAATATTGAAGTTGGCTGTAGGTCTACAGTGCATCTTGTTCTTGAATGTTAGTGAATACGCTAATGTACAGCAGTGGTTTTAAGGATTTTTAAGGATGATCTCATGTCAAGATGTCAATCCAATCATCTAGTGATCAATCTTTTTTACAGATTGTAGTGTTTTTAACTTTAGAATTGTTCTTACTGTTGCCATTTTTTTATTTTGTGTTATTGTACTGATGTAAAAGTATAATACTTTAAACAGTTGCAGAAGTACCCATTTGAACAAACCAGAAGCAAGATCACTTGTCAAAACCCTTTCGTAAAGTTATATTACGAATTATAAAAATATCATTTTTGAAACATTTGGTATGACTCTTACTGAAGGCAATGTGGACTCAAGAATACATTTTAAAAAATGTTTCTTTCTACAACAGTTTAGTCCTGCTCTTTCAATTGGACGTTCTAAGAAGTTCTGTGATTGGTTAGAGGCTCATTTGCATATTACAACCTTTTGTGATATCAGTATTGCAGAGACCCATATTGCGATAACACTTAACAGATGATATATTGTGCAGCCTTAGTGACCTAGAACTCTTGATTTTCTTCATTTCACTTGCAATATATTTTTGTAAAACATTCTCTTTATTTACAGATGTAAAAAAATCTAAACTATTCAGAGAAGTCTCAGTCTTCAGGACCCCACTGTACTAACTGTATTGAGATTTTCCTGAAGGAAGCTGGATTGACTGATCAATATAACACTTAATAAACACATTATTTACTATCATAGTTCTAAGAAAAAAGTCATCTGTCACTTCTTTCTGATTTGGGTAGAAGAACCTGATTTTTCTCTCCTGCTTGAGCTACCCTGCAGCATAAGCCCAGAGCAGGTCAGCTATGGAGTGCAGCGTAAGCTGCTGTGGTGATTGAGCTGGTTAGATATTGAGCCTCTGTCTTTGCACCTTTAAATCATTGGATTAAGAGGTAAAAAGTTTACTTCTTAACCAATGTGCATCAGGCTTCAGTCTTGCTCTAAATCTCCCAAATGTTCAGTTCAGTGGTTAAGATGGAAACACAGTAATTCAGAAGGGTTAAAGGTAAAATGGTGTGGAGAAACATACTGGCTTCAATTTCTTAACAATGGTGGTGAATGGAATTAGGGGTCGCAATGTCTACAACTCAAACATAACCATTTTATTGCTAATCAAAATCCATGTCTGGTTCCTGTCAGAACCCCTGTGAACAATTCTGACTCATTAAGTTTCTCAAGAACAGAGTGTTTCACATCAGACCTCTCTTAATGACAAATTTTAGCAAATAATTCAAGTTTTAATGCTGGTAAAACTCTCCAAACCAAGCTTCTCAAAGTGCACTCTGCTTTCGGTCTCTCTGATAGACAGGCTTTTCCTGTTAACTTCTCAATCGCTGAGACTTGTCCATCCTGTGTAAGAAATAAACACCACTAAGAGCCGTAACTCTATCTTCGATCAGTCAGTGCCTTGTCAGTGTGCTGTTCAGATGAATGAGATGGCCTCTCAAATTGTTGGTGTGCTGGTAATAGAAGTCTACATTGCTTATCCCAGTAGTATGTAGACTGGTGCATGAACAGGTGAAATTAATACTCACTGTGGAGAGCCTGTGGTGTAATGTAGCATATGTGGTCAGGGGTCTTCTAGAACACCCTTCTCTGCTTTAATTGAAAGATCATTCATGCTGAGATCATAAATGGTGTTGGGCTGCACAGGATATCATTTGTTTATATTCATTCTGGAAAGGTGAGAACACTCCCCACCTTTGAATAGAATAATATCCAGCACTCTGGGTAACCTCGAGATCCATTTTAATTCGCTGAGCAAACTCCCGAAAAAATAATTCAAAAAGCCCTGACCGTCTTAAACTCTTTTTTGTTGCCGAGGCCAGAAGAGGGGGGAGTTTGCTTTTTATGTCGTATCTTTGCCGAAAGAAATACTGTTAAAAAATAATCTGGATTTACAGTTGAATGGAGTGCGGGTAAAGCAATAATATGCCCTATAAGAGAACTCAGGGTAGATTCCAGTCATGGAATTGAGGAGAAACACCCAGCTGGCCTATGAATATTGTGTAGTGGAAAATATAGTTCCATTGTGAGGAATGTATTATGAGGGGAATCCCTTCCTTTGGTAGAAATGATGAAAGGATTTATAGCTCTATATCTTTCACTGTAAAAGAGTTCCTGTGACCTTTTGACCTTATCAGCTCTTCTGGAATGAATGATGATGAAGATGTAAAGAACAGTCTTGCGTGTGGCATCCACTAATAAGGTGTCATTCATCTTTTCAGAGTTAGCAGAATAAACTTACTGTCTTAAATTCTGTCTTAAATGGCAAAATGTTTATTCTGACTGCCAACTAAATTTTTGCAGACACCAAACTGGACAGCCAACCACAGCAGATTATGGAGTTGGCTCTTCATTTGGTAAGCCAGCTAAACTGACAATGTAGGTTGATAAGCAAAAATATTAAGAGATTTACATACTCTAATAATTAATGTAAAAAGAATTCCAACCAATGGCAACAGATTTAAGATCTGAGATTAGTATTTATAACAAGGTTAAAAATTCACTGCTAATTATCACTGATGCCCAGAGAATGGTGTTCACTTTATTTTACAGAAGGATCATTTGAAAGGTCAGAGATGTTCAAGATAATGTATTGATCGTTTGTTTGGGCCTTGAACGTAAGATTGTTTTGATGTGACGTTTCAGGGACAGAGACTTCGTGCTTGGTTGGTTTCACATATGACCTGAAGGAATTGATCTGTTCCACATGGGCCGCTTCACCTGCTGCCTGCCTTTCCTTGTACAGATGCTAAAAGTTTATCTGAAGCCTTTTTTCTTTCTGCTGACCTCAAAAAGGTAGTCAGCTCAATATGGGAAAACTGGGGGACAGCTAGATGTGTACTCAGAAGGGTTTCATGTAAAATTTGAAAAATTGCTTTTTCAGATTTGCTATCATTGTTCTCTTTATTCACTGTTGGGCTGAATGCCGGCGAGTGCTGAGCTGTGTTGAGTTTCTGCTGGAAATGTGCTTTTGGTGCAGGAGGCTGCTTTAAATCCCCATCTCTCCAGCTAATCTGGACAATTCCGGACGCAGGTGCAGCATTTGAATGCAGGCAGTGGTGAAATATAAGCTGACCCATAAAAGAGTTTTGTGGAAAAATGACGGTCAGAGTGTATCCCCAGACTGGAAAGCTGTGAAATTAAGAGGGCTGGGGCTTGTTTAACTGTCGTTGCAAATGTTATTGTGGGCGCCTGTGGTTAAAAAACGTCCGCACTGCGGATATCTCGGTCAGATAAGACAAGGATATTTGTGGGAAGGGGCAGCAGAGTGAAGCGTCCGTCTTTGGTGGTCTGAGCCTCTTTGTTGACAGCAGTTGCCTGCGGTGTGCTGCAGTGTCATTCATTCTGCCGGCTGCTTTTTGCAGAGCAGCTCAAGATGTATTTCTGGACTGATCTGTTTCGGTTTCTCAACAGTCATTAAGTAAATAACGTCGAAGGATATAGTGGCAGAACTTGTCAGGTTAGTTTTGAGTGGGAACTGAAGCACAGGGCATTTATCATTCCCATGGTGTAAGACCACAAAGTAGCAATCTGTAAAAAACACCTAGTAAAGCTGCACATCCTCGTACGGGACACTTCATTTGTATGCAGTGGCCCTATTTATATTATCTGTCTGTCTGTCTGTTTATCTATCTATGTATCTGTTAATCTGTCTGTCAATCTGCTTATCAATCCGTTTATCGATCTACCTGTTTATTTATTTATATAGTATGCATGTCAAAACTGTGCACTGAAATTGGTTTGCTTTTTTAAGTTTGTTGCTTTAGTCCCTGTATGGGTGGGTGTGAACATCTATCCCTAGTTGTTAGCTTTCACACAAACATAGACACCAGCCCACTTTCAACAAATTCTGTTTCTCTCACACAACCTGGGATGACACCTGCTTCAGTCAGCTGAAACTTAGTTCCCAGACTAATAAGCCACTTTTTCAAGGTTACACACACACACACACACACAGACACACACACACACACACACACACACAATACCACTAAATTCCACTAAATCTTAGTCTTTACTTAGTATTTAATAATTTAAGATTATGCAAGTCAACAAAGAAAACATTGTAAGTGGACAAAGATATGTATGTATAAACATTTTTAAAAACCTAGGTGTCCCCAAACCTTTGACCAGCATGTTTACAATAACATTAACACCACCGATAGCTAAAGTAAATAACACTGACTATCTAGTTGTTTCATTAAATGTCACCTGTCAGAAAGGGGGATATAAGAGGCAGCAAGTGAACTGATGTGCTGGAAGCAGGAAAGATTGGCATGTGTAAGAATCAGAGGCATTTTCAGGCATTATTGTGATAACTAGACGACTAAGTCATAGCATGTTTTGTAGAGTGTTTCAGGTATGCAGTTTCAGGTATCAGTTAGTATTTCAGTGTTTCAGGTATCAGCTAGTACCTACCAAGGTGATCCAGTAAAAGATAACTGACTCTCATAGAAAGGGCTCAGAACACACAGTGCACCACATAGAAAGCTGTTTCAGCAGCATGAGTGGGACCAACTCTATTTTAGACAGGTGGCTTTAATATTATGGGTGATTAGTGTGTTTGTCTGTGTGTGTGTGTTTCTGAAAGTTTCTGAACACCAACTTTTTTTGAAAGGTTAATGCAAACATTTTCCACTGGTGCCCCAACCTTTTTGATTTCTTACAAACTCAAAAAAGCCATCTTGAAAACAACTGTTACTACAACCTCTGATGTGTTATTATGACAATACTGTACTGCAGGAAGTAGTGCTGTATATACTGTATATATTAGAATGGTGAGGAAAAGGCTAGTAAAAACAGTCTAACTGGTTGCTCAGGGCTTCATCCTTCAGCAAGATAATGAGGCAAACTTTAGATGAACAGCAATAGGCCACAGCTTCAAATCATAGGAGAGCAGAACAGTCCCAAGCCTTAAACTCCATCCAGCTGGTATGGGATGACCTGGACAGAATGGTAAAAGCAACAAAAATGTGGCACTTGAAGCAATTGACTAATTTATTTCCTTTACTTCAGAAACGCTGTACTGTAAATGCACCAAGTACTTAAATTTATAATTTAGGATTGTTTATTTGACTTACTTGTAAAATTTCAGTAAAAGTAGTTCATACATGTATATTTTATCATTCTTAGTATTTCATTTATATATTTAAACCTTTTTAATATAATTCCAGCTGGCCATCACACTGCTGTTTTGTTTTTCAGTTTCATTACAGTAGGAATGGTTCAAGCCTCTCTTTACATAAACTTGATATGCATATATTATGAGCAAAAACCTTTATTTCTTTTTTCTGTTCAGATTTGACCTCTTTTTCAGACCAAACATTGTGTGACACAAAAATTATGCACCTCCTATCTTCTTGAATGTCAGTGGTGTGTTCACAGTGCTGGGGACTGAGCTGAATAATCCTGTGTCACTGTGACATAAACGCATTAGGGTCTGTTAATGAACTGTGCCATGCTGTGCCCATCTCTTAGCGCCGTTTATCTGAAAGCTTTTATTTTGGCCTTACAGCGTGACTGTAGTTCTACTGTGGCCTTTGTTAAGAGTGGGGAAGCTTCAACAGGCATGAACGGAGCCACATTCTCGATCAAGTGGAGCTAAATTAAAGCTAAAGCAGTGGTGCCTGTTATCTCTCTCTCTCTCTCTCTGTCTGTCTCTCTCTCACTCACACACACTCTCACACACACACACACAAATACACACATACACACACTCACTGTCATAATTTCTCCATCTACATCACTCATGTGCTGCTGTGTCACATCGAATTATCATGAAATGAAGTGCATTTTTTTTGCATGTACATGTACCTAAACATCAAAATCTCCAAAATGGCAACTTTGGACTGTTTCTATTGGTCCATTCATCGTGACATTTTGACATAATGTGTATACAGTCTTTGAACAAATTTACGATAAACATAAAACACCTTTAACGATATGGCTGGTTCTAGCAGGATTATTACTGCTGTGGGATATATAGGATTTGTAATAGTTTTAAGTTCTATTAGTTTTCAAAATATTGGAGACAAACTAACACTGCTGCACAAAAACATTGTTTTAGATTAAACTTGGACATATGAAGCTTGTAAAAGACATCAACTTATATATTATAAGCTTTCATTAGTTTACATGACTCTTTGTGGGCAATGGTGGCCTAGTGGTTAGGACATTTGCCTTGGGACCTGAAGTTCATATGTTCAAGTCCTGGCCGGGGCACTACTGAGGTACCATCCCACTATACTGCTCCCTGAGTGCTGTTGATAGCTGCCCGCTGCTCCATTTGTGCAGGTGTGATGGGTTAAATGCAGAGGTCACATTTTGTTGTGGTGCTTGAGTGTGTTCACAATGACAAATAGTCACTTCACTTTGCTTTCAATAAGGAGCCATGGCATAGAGCTGTTGCCCCTGTTCTCTATATCTAGTAACTGACTGAAATCTTGTTAAGCTATGATTTGATTTACAGTCAGTGACATATCATATTTTTCACACAAAATAGGTCTCACCCATTGGAAATCAACATGTGATTACCAGCAAGGCCTAACCAATAAGAGAGCTTGCTTTGGCTGTATCTACCTATAATTTATGATTGGGCATTTTAAGAAATTAATTTTAGTTTAAATGGTTTCCAACCAAAATTTAATAATGAAATAAGAGTAGTACAGCAATATTTTTAGAACAGATATAGTTATATTAAATAAAAACAAATGAAGGCATTTCTTTTTTATATTACAATGTATTTAGTTGCTCTGTGATGGGCTGCCCTCCTGTCCTGGGTGTACCCTGCCCTGGGCCTGTAGTCAGCTAGGATTGGCTCCAGCTTCCCCATGACCCGAAATGGAAGAAGTGGTTTGGGTGGATGGGTGGATGTATTAAGTCTTTTCTTAAATGTCAAAAAATCTGTGAAATCATGTGTCTAATTTAAAAAATGTTTTGTGTTGTTTTAACACTGGATATATTAAAATATAACTGTATTTACAGTTACTTATAACACATATGTAACACAACAGGACATAAAACCTTTTTTAAATATTTATTTATATACTTATTATTTTTATGCCTTTATTTATGCATGTCAAACATGGTAAGAACAAAGAAAATTCTACATGTATAAAGGAGTGTGTGTGTGTGTGTGTGTGTGTGTGTGTGTGTGTGTGTGGCCAGCGTGTGCCATGAGGCAGGATGACAAAGACTTGAAACTCTACCCTGGCAGGCCTAATTAATCTCAGGTTCCTGCACTGCTCCGAGACACGGAGAGTAAGAGAGTGAGACACAGAAAGAGAAAGAGAGAGGTAGAGAGAGGAATAACAGACAGAAAAACAGAGAGATGGCTTGCATGCCCTGGGTAATTTCAGAAGGCGAGGAGTTAAAGCTGGGAGAACGGCAGTGCATGGTAGCCTTCAGGAGAGTGTTTGCTTAGACAAGCGTGATGCACATATAGTTCAGTGTGTATGATACACACTTTACATGAAGTGGTCTCTTTTTGCAGGCCGTTAGGCTAAGGATGGCCTTGAAATTCAGTGGGAAGGGCAGGGTTTTTACTACATTTATTTAACTGTAATCCCAGGCTGTGATGAAAAACATGTAATGGGAACTCACTGCAGTACCATTGTACAGCTGCTGTACAAATATATGCTATAAAACACAATGGTTTCTTTGTTATCTACTTATTACAGGCTTTTGTGACTCCTGTATAGTTCACTGTTCGTTTATATGTGTTTACTGTTGATGTATATGTTCATGTTTTTTTAAATGTGTTCACTCTGTTGGATTCAAAACTTTCTACACAGTCATTGGAACATACAGCTGAGTCTGGTCAGAAACAAAGAGACAAAGGGATTATAATGAAAATAAAAATAATATAACTACAATATCTCAGTAAAGAGTCTAACAACAGGAAAACGTTCAGCTATACTTATATTATTTGTTTGTTTTTTTCAGACTGCAACCCATGCAGTAGTCCAGTAGTTATTTGGCAGCATGGCATCAGATGCGAGTCACATGTTGGAGGCAGCCTTGGAACAAATGGACGACATTATTGCAGGTGAGTGTTAACACACCAATGACCCACAGTTAGACATGCCTCTTACTGCCTGACTGCGTGAAAGCTAATAATAGTTTAGTAATGCAATATAATTTATGTTGTCCACTGTAGATGCTCAGCATCTTTATTGCTTACATTCAGCAAAATATCAAGTAAACTATTAACTATTATTATTAAAGAGGAACATTATTCAACACCAACTGGCCCTGAATAAAAAATGTAATTGCTCCACCTCTTATTACCTATTTTTTCATGACAGTTGGATAAAGTTAGACTTGACACACCCAGATTTGACTGCTAGCCCTGTTGAACCTAAACGTCACATAAATACAACCTTTCCAGCAGTGTAAAATGGGCTAAACGCTTCTATAAACAGCACGCAAACTCCATTAAAACGTCTGGCCAGTGGTGGCCTAGTGACCCTTGGGACCTAAAGGTCATAGGTTCAAGTCCCGGCCCAGGACCTACTGAGGTACCCTTGAGCAAGGTACTGTCCCACTACACTGCTCCACGTCTTTGAAGTCGCTTTGGATAAAAGCGTCAGCCAAATGAATAAATGTAAATGTAAAACAATTACAGACGAGATGAGAAAGAAATATATTAAGACGTATATCAGTCTTTGGTTTCTGTGTGACTCCAGACAACCACAGTAACAGCCTACAAAAATTACTTCAGGAGTGCAGAGAAAACTTGAGAAGTCACAGAAGAACACATATGAACATCTAAGGAAATGCAGGTCTAATCCACCATTAGAAAGAGACAGGGCAAACATTGCATCTGGGGAGTACTGCAAGGCAAAAACCAGGCAGGAGAATGTCAGATCATCAGGGAGTGATCTAAGACTCAAGTGTGGAAACCTAAAGCCCTCATTAGAAATTCCATTGATGGTCATGGTTATATGTGTGTGTATATCATGCATCATGTTCTTGAATGTGCTTTAGCCATCAGATTTTAAAAACTGGAAGATTTAAGTGTTTAAATGCATGCCAACATCTGAAACAGAAATGAACTGATGCACAGATAAGGCTTGGAAATTGGAGTCTGTTGGTTGGAGCTTGAGGAACCTCCAGTGGTTCATGGGAACCCCCACATTGTCCCTCAGGCTACACTGTTTTTTTGAGGGAAAAATCAGATAAGAGAGTGTTTCTGTGCGCTGTTTCTCAAGCTTATCTCACCATTCGCTTATGCTAATCGCATTCTCTTACACTCGCACATGCATGTGTTAAACGGATTACACAGTGTCAAGAAGTTAATAATAAATGGAAAAAAATATCTTTAAAACTTATTGTGTTAAGCAAATGCAGCAGCCTAAAAGACACACTGTGTCAAAAAAAGTTCAGAGTCTTCCAGGTTGTGGTGATGGCTGAAAATGCAATGCCCTACACAATTATTGTACGGTCTCTTGTAAACATTATTAAAAAAAGTTGAAACTGTTTGCTTGAATCACATTATTCACATTATTTTCCCTACAACAGCATAATGACCTAGATTTTCCAATGTATAGAGTAGCGATCAGGGAACAATTACTGCTCCCTATAATAGTGTTAGAATTTGTGTCTCTGTTCTATTCTGTATAATTTTCTAATACTGGGAATAGTGATTAAAAGACCAGTTTACTTTAATAGTGGTCTGTACTAGATTGTCTAATCACGATTAGACAGTAGTGATTAGGGAACCATTTCTGTCTTCTATAATAGTGTATTAGGTAGTGGCCTTAATTTGTCATAATAGCATTCTGTATATTGTTCCAGTGTAGGGTAAATAATCAGTACAGACCGTTTCTGTTCCTATATTTGCATTCTATATACTACTTCAGTATAGGCAAAAGTGATTAGTGGAACATTGATGTTCCCTGTAATAGTGTTTTTATTCTGTATAGTGCTTTTGATTTTCTAGGATAAAGAATCGTTATTGGGGTGGGAATTCTGAACACAGCTTGTTTGTTTTAGTAGAGTTTGTGTTATTAACTAAAGGAAGGAGGTTGTGTAGTCCACCCAACAGCAGATTAGCTGGCTGTTAGTTGCTCCAAACAGGGCAGGGCCGGACATGCGGGGGCTGTGTGTCCCCTCTAGCAAGCTCAGCAATTGCCAACACAATTGAACTAATAGAGAATGAATGCTTAATGCAGGTCAACAAATGAAGGCTGGAGGAGGTAGCAGAATGCGTCCGTCCTTGTTCAAGAGGAGGTAGCAGACAGGGCACTGAATTAGGTTTGACTATTTTTGACTTTAATACAGCTGCATGATATAGGTGCAGTATTTGTGTTGGCATGATGTTGGTCCATATTGCAATTGAGATATGCCATTTATTTATGAAAGACTATATATTGGATATAATACTAATAATCCTGGACAGTTAATAACATGACATGGTTAAAGAATGGCCTGCTATAGTTTGCCCAAAATAATTCACTTTGGATTACTCACAGCACAGAAAAAAAATCTATGACTATAGCAAATATCATAATAAACAAACAATACTGTGTAATCCTGGTGTGTGCGTGTGTGTGTGTGTGTGTTTGATGGCTGCAAACTGAAAATATATAAATAATTCAATTACATAATGAATGTCACGCCACAACTATTCTCACAACTAAAGACTTTTGTCAATAGTTTTTACTAAGGAAAGGCCGGAATGGCACATAACATATTGCAGATCCTGACTTTTGACATTTGTGCAGCATGGAGAACAATGTGGGCCACTACTTAGTGACACAAAGATTTCCTGTATGTGGGTTAACAACAGGCTTAATGCAATGACCAACTAGGAGACTGGATTTATACATATAGGCTCAATTCTTGTGTTTAGTTTATCTTGATTGTGGAGGAGGTGACGTTTCCTGTCCATCAAATTACAAAATACTGTACAGATCATTTTCCATCTGAATGGCTTTAACAGGGACACTGTAGCGTGTAAACCTCTGCCAGGGTGTCATGATCAGATTGCGTCTAGTGAATACTTGTTACTCTCCTTTATAAGAATGCTATTTTTTAGGAGAAGATACCAATGTTTATCAAAAAGCACCACCTGCTGGTGATGAGTGGAATTATGCAGATAGAAAAGGGAGGGCTGTGATCCAACATGAACACAGTGGCCTAGGGCTTGACCTTACACCTTTCTAACAAAACATGGTATGAGAAGAGCGAAACAAGAACATAGATTAAAATGTCCAGAACAGTGGTTTTCAGTCCCCACACTATTCACATTTTTGTGCTTTATCTAGCACTTCTACATTAATTCCTTCCAGTTTGAAAAGCTCCTTATAGGCTGAGTCAAGTGTGTGTACAGAATTACAGAAAATGCAGAAATGTGCTGGACTGGAAATCACTGGTTTAGAAAGACATACTGTATTGAAATGTTTCACTGCTCAGTTCTTCAGGAAAGTCCACATTTTTTGCTGTTTTCTAGCTTTTAAAATGCTGTTTAAACCACATGAGCTATTCACTGTTGTTGTCTACTTAGTTCTGATGTGTGGATGAAAGGGATCATAAAGGAAAGGAAAGAGAAAAGAAAAAAAATAAAGTAAGCGAATGCTGTTATTATAGTAATGAAAATGGGGGAAAACCATATGTGTCACACTGCAATGTAATGGAATCTTTTCCTTAATTTGACACACCTGATCCAACATAATCCATCAAAGCAGGGAATATACTGAGCCATACAGTAAAAGTGTCATTGATTGCAGGTGGTTATTCATTAGTAGAGCAGTTTGATTCCAGTGGAATGTATCACACACTGTAAAAATTAAGGCATAGGGGAGAAGATCTGGTAAAAAAAAGAAAAAAGGTCCAGGCCTAGCCTAATATTAGTGGGCTGCAGTATTATTGGTATAAGCAAAAATATTGATAATCTTTTTTTTTGGTTGCAGCCTAGATTCATTTTCTGGGCTGCCTATCTTAACCATGGCTGCAGGAGCCTATCCCAGCGGGTTCATCACAAGACAGACACACACACAAACACTTTCACACCTAGGGGCAATTTAGCAGTTTCATTTAAGCTGAAGGACATGTCTTTGGACTGTGGGAGGACACCAGAGCATGGAGCATGCAAACCCCACACAGAAATCAAACAGTGGGACTCAAACCCAGGACCTGAACAGCAAGGTTACAAATCGGGACTGGATGGTATTGTACCTCATTCTGTCAGCTCCTTTGTATGGGAAGATGTTCTAGCACTTGTGCAGACAATAATTAGTTTATAATTATAATTAAATAGTTTTTATTAATAACTGTATTTTTCACCTTTATCCAAATGTAAAATACAACCAGATTACAGATATTTTTGTCCTGGAGAAACATGTTTTTCATACCCACTGTAGACAGTATGTAGCCTGCCCCACCAACATGGTATTAAAGAGTAACTGTGCTTTATTCTTTTTATGTGCTAATAATGAAAGTAACCACAGATTGTCCATCCTGGTTGGGTGATCAGGAATGCCACTGGGTGTATGAATGTGTAAAGCATTTTGTACTCTGTTGGCTTGCAGACACCAATACAGTATTTAAGTACTGCATACAGTAATTCTTCCTTTCTTCTTCCTAAGTCGTATTCTCTCTGCTGAGGTTGCAGTGAATGGGCTTTGTTCTAAGCCCATTTTCCTGTTTTTACTACTGTCATCTCTGGCCTAGAAAGCAATGAGGTCAGGCTACACTCTCAACAGCAAGAGCTAATGTGCATTTGATGTGGTGTTTAGCTATTGAGTAGTTAAATGTCTGGAGGGCAGCTTTATTGTAGATCATGTTTATGCCATGGCCTTAAGTTGACCCTGTTTTCTGTTTTGACTGCACGTCACCGCATGACGTCTCAGCAGTGATTGCTGTTGCTCGCAGCTGTGTGTCAATACCCACTGTCTTCTGACATTTTTGACGGGATGTCGAAGAACAAACAACAACTCCTGGAGATGAGTTTTAGTGCCGGACCTTAACTTATTCCAGAACAGTACACATAAAGGTGGTGTAACTCTGTGATCTGATTCACCTTGACCCACATTACTATGATTCTTTATAAAACAATTATTAATCAAAATTCATCCTTTGGTATTACATATAAATAAACATTATATTTTTACATATACAAACCACATTTACAGAAAGTTGAGCTTTTTCAAAAAAAATGCAATAAAAACATGTGATTTGATGTATTTTGTAAATCTAAAATAATTAAGAATTTGACACTCTCAAGCTGTGACAGAGGAATGTTTACCACTGTGTGACATCACCTTTTCTTTCAAGTACACTGTTTAATCATTTGGGAACTGTAGTAGTTCTGCAAGTAGAATTTTTACCCATTGTCGGTTGACACAAGACTTCAGCCACTTGTCACGATTTGGGGTTGAGTAGGAAGCAAGTGCCCAGGCGTACTTGAGATGGGAATTAAAACGGATATCTATTAAAGAAAAGATGAAAGAAACACTGAACATAAAACGAGAAAACAAAACACGAGGCATGATAACACGGAAGAGCAGTGACATCACAATTACAACAACAGACAACAGTTACAACAGAGAATCCACGACACTAGACCAAACTAAGGAGACTAAATAGACAAAGTAAATTAATGACACCTGACTGACAATCACAGCACATGGGACACAGCTGGGGGGCGTGGCTTACACGAACACGAGGGACAAGACACGTGGCAAAACGCAAACAAAAACATGAACACGTGGAACACGAGGGCATGGTCGTTACACCACTCAACAGTCTGTGGTGGTCGTTGTCTGATTCACCTCTTCAATAGGAAACAGATCTGGACTGCTAGCAGGCAAACAACCTGAAAAGTGGATTCATCTGATCAGCACACATTTCCCCTGTCTTTTAGTCCATCTAAAATAGGCTTGTGTCCAAAGAACTCAGTAGTGTTTCTGTATGGATTTTAGTCTGGCTTTCTCTGTGTGTAACAGACCTTCAGGGTGCATTTCTTTATGCAGCAACAGCTTGTGTTAAAAGACAGCAGTTTTCCAAAGACCCCCCAAGCACAGGTGGCTATTTTTCAAAGTAGTGTGGTCGTTTCTTATGCAGTCCATTCAGAGGGTTGCAATCTTTTCACAGTATTATTTACTGTAGATGGACCTCAGTTCTTTGTAATCTTGTGTTTTATAAGAGAGTTAATAAATCAAACAAATGTACAATTTGATGGATGCAACACATTCAACAAAAGTTGGGACAGATGCATATTTACCACTGTGGTCCATCACCTTTGCTTTTAATGGCACTTTTTAAAATTGTTTTTAAGCTGGCAAGACTAATTGTAGTAGCTTTGAAATTGGAATTTGTCTTGGTTAATTTAAGATTTCAGCTGCTCAACAGTTAATGCACTTTACATTTTTAACAGGAGATAGATCTGAACTAACAGCAGGCCTGTCAAGCACATGCACTCCGTCAACAAAGCCATACTATTGTAGTGTGGCATTGTCCTTCTGAAATAACATGGACATCTCTGGAAGATACATCGCCTTGATGGCAACATATCGCTCTCTAAATTCCTAATATATGCCATGAGTCATAAACCAGCTGAAATATGGATTCATCTGTTCACAGCACACAGTTCCACAGTCTTTTAGTCCATCCGAGATCAGCTCAGGCCCAGAGAACTTGCCTGTGTTTCTGAATGGAGTTAATGTATGGCTTCTTCCTCGTGTAATACATTTTTATTTGAGAAGTTGCATTTCTTGATACAGCGATAAACTTTGTTAAGTGACAATGGTTTTCCCACATGTCTGCATTTGTCACAGCAGCAAGATGGTCTCTTTGGCTGTGCCACCTGAGGATCATACACATTCAACAGTGGTTTGCCACCTTGCCCTTTATGCACTAAGATGTCTCTGTATTCACTGTATTCACAAATTTTTTCACAGTACTGTAGATGTTAAAAGACCTAAATTCTCTGCAGTCTTGTGCTGAGAAATGTTCATTTTAAACAGACAATTCTCTCACAAATTTTGGCACAAAGGGGTAAGCCATGACCCATCCTTGCTTGCAAAGACTGAGCTTTTGATTGATGCTGCTTTTTTACCCAGTTATGATTCCTCACCTACTACCAGTAGCCTGCTTAATGTGGAGTCTTCCAAACCACTTTTACTTTAATATTTTGTCTTAATTTAACAGATTTTTTATTGCAATTTGAAAACGTTCACAACTTTTCTGGAAATGGGTTTTGATTGAGTGTGCGTGTGCATGTGTATTCTGAATTCTCCACCTCTGGTACTGATATGCATGTTGTGTGGTTATTAAAGTAGAAAACAGAAGAGCTCAAAGCCTAAGGAGTTTTATCCTAAAGAGCTTTGTAGGTTGGGTGTAAAGAGTTAGAAAAAGCTGGCCTTATGAAAACTAACACAATGAAGCCCATGTCCATTTATTGTTCTTTTGATTCTGGCTTCAGTAAGTGGAATCCTCATGTGATTGCTGGCTTACAGAGCCTTAATAGTCTCCAGATGTCTTGCTGCTGCACTTGCTATGGAATTATTAGCTATTGTGCTATGGAATCCAGATGCAGTCAGTTGGAGCAGGGACAGGAGTTCACTGATGGAGATGAAACGTGGCTACATGAGGTGGAGAGGGTTATGGGGAATATGACCTGATCTCTTTCTCTGTAGTTGTGTACTGCTGTGTGCTTATAGTACAGTACACTTATGTAATTTGTAATTGCACTTAATTGTCACCTCCCTATTTGGATTCAGTGCCTGTTTTAGTGAACTTTGTTCACATATTAAATGTTTATCACTGCATCTGTCATTCAACCCTCAATAGAGCAAAATCACTGGCTTCTCACGCTGATTTAATAACTGCTCAGTGCAGCAGAAGCTGTTTGTTTAGTTTTGGGAAACATTTGATTTTTAAAAACCTTGTTAGCACATTTGTTGGTGGTAGGACCCAACATTATTAAGGAACCACACTGAGCTGATGTTTATTGAGCCATTTAATTAAATATATAAACATATTTACATTTGAATAAATGTGTCGTCTTTGCCCCCCTCTCTCTTTCTCTCTCTCTCTCTCTCTCTCTCTCCAGGCTCCAAGGCTGTGGTGGAGTTCAGTAATGGCCTGTATGATCTGGGATCTCCGGTCAGTGTGAGTCCTCTGCAGGTGCTGCAGCTGGCCGAAGAGCTACGTGTGGCTCTAGAGCTGCAGGCAGGAGACGAAGGCCGAGAGACATTGCGCTCCCAGCTGCCCTGCTCCACCGCACAGACCCTCTTGGGCTGGCTTGAGAGAGGAACGGTTAGTACAAGTGCACTTAGCAACAGCTCACCTTACATTAAGTCTTGGGGTCCTATATTTGCTGTCTGTCAAGACTTTAGAGACACCTGGCTTTTCAAAATGAGCAAGTTTTCTTACGGTGTGTGTTGAGTATGTTTTTTTTTTCTTTGTCTGGCCTGCAATGAACTGGTGACCTGTCCAGAGTATTCCTTCGCCTTTTACCCTGTGAGCACTGGGATAGCCTCTAGCATCCCGCGTGACCCTGGTTTGGATAAGTGGCTCAGATAATGAATGGATGGATGTTTTTACTTTGCAGTGTAACAGTTTAAAGGAAAAGCTGTTTAGATCAGTGAAAACTGAATCACTGAAGGAACAACTGATGAAAGTCCTACTTGTGTAATGCAGTCAAAGGTCACACCTTTGATCACCTTGTTGTGATGTCAGCACTGAAACAGTTCAGCTGTTTAAAACACCTTTGATCCCAAATGAGTTTCAATAAGTGCTTTTAACAACTGGAAGAAAAGGTCAAATCATCATTTATCATAATCAAATGCTGATCAAACAATACTTAGGAAATATCAACGAAAGGCAATGGCATCCCCTTTCCATGCAGTGAAGGTGCAGTATTTAATCATCCTTTTTACAAGAATATCATAGTATTCCATGCAGATGGGATTAAGGGTGTTGCATGTTTGTTTTTTTAAGATTTGTCATGCAAAACTCTTCCTCTGCTGCAAGGTTATTGTGTTTGTGTTTGAGCAGGATTACACCTTATAGTATGATGGAGTCTCTTGGCCCATGATCAAGGCCTCAAAGGCTTCAGATGAGCCATCTCTATGCCAGTAGATGGTGCTGATTTGTTATCGATCTGAGGCCTAATGTACTGCAGATTGTTTCTGCTCCCAATAGGCTGGGATGTGTTATTTATATTAGTGGAAAAACATTTGAAAAAAATAGCAGCTGAAGTAAAACTGAGCATCATTAGCTCCCTGATGTGTCCATAGACAGAAGAATCCTTACCTGTACCCAACAGATGTGTAAAATTTCATGTGTAAAGTTTAAGACACGTTTTTTTGTTTGTTTTTTTGTTAATATGCTTTAAGTCAGTTGTGCACTAGAAGTTGTGCTTAGGTTCATTTTATTTTTGTTACTGTTTTTCTTCATGGCCCGGACCTGGATTTCTGCAGAGCTGCTCTGTGACAATCCTGGTTGTATAAATCAATATATAAATAAACTAGAATTGAAATGAATCTCTCAATCTCTAGGGCTGGCCTGAAAAAAATAACTTTTGGGTATTTGTTGGTTACATTTGTCTGTATTTAGTATTTTGAAACTTTTTAAATCACATAACTAGAAAGATGGAAATACAACATTTCTGACAAAATGCTGTTAAGAAGGCACAACAAATTTGATAATCATCTCAGATATGTAAGTATAGTGAGTACTACTAGTATTTGGGGAGGGAGATATTAAAATCAGGTACTCAAGGCTGTTTGTTCCAGCCATGCTGTTAATTCCACCCCTGTTTCTATAATAGTTGTCCTCACAGTCAAACTATCTGTGGCTCCAAAAACACATCAGTCCTCCATTTAACTCTCTGTAGCTATGAATTAGCTACTTATCCTCAGGTGTCAGTTTGGTTTGAAAAGTGCTGTGGACTTTTCTGTATGTATTTGTCAACTGGGGGAGGGGGTGGGGGTGTTAGCAATTGCATATGTCTGTGGTGTGGGGTTGATGACAGTCATATTTGTTGACCTTGGAAAAGATCATGGAGAATGTGGAACTGTTGTGGGGTAGTGCTAGTGGTGATCTTTCATGGGGACAAAATTAACCTTTGTTTAAATTGGTGGACTTTTTCCCAGTGTCCTCAGTGTAAGGCTCTTTGCATTTACATGACTCATAAAAGCTGTATTTGAATGAGAGGCTACAATCACAGCTTTTATAGCAACATACAGACCGCAAGCAGCAGGGCTTCAGCTAAATATCGATACATTGTTGCCCCCTACTGGGTATATTTCAGCTTGCAGTACCAAACAACTTAATATTATGATTATTTATAAACTGTAAATATTATTTCCAGGTTATTTTACAGAATGAGTATATTTGGGTACAGGTATTATCAAATATTTGAAACTTGTAAACTGCCATTCGGGCCAGCCCTTAGTATCAGTCAGTTTTATTGGCCAAAACTTGTCCTATTCCAAACCCTGATTGTTTGATGTCTTTGTAGCACTGTCAGGTCCTGGTGTAAGACTTTTTGAGGGAATTACATAAGCAGGACTGCGTCAATGTGTTTTATAACAGTGTAAAGAGCTGATCGAGTCTTTAGCCTTCTGTAGTATGTCTCGAGTGTAGACGCCTGACTTCAGAATCATGGGTCTTTTCAGCTCTGCCTTGCAGGCTGTTTTTGGCTTTTTGTTTGTGTGCGTGTATGTGTGTGTGTGTACAGCCTGGCTGTGTTTAAAAGAGTGTGGGTTCTCCTCAGAGACACTGATAGGGGCTGTGCTGAACTTCCTGCCTCCCTCTTTCTCCTCTTCTACTCTCTCTCTCTATTTCACTCTCAACAGACTCCCTATTTTCACTCCCTCCATTCTCTCATCCTCTCTCTCCACTCTGCCCTGTTTTGGCCACTCTTGGCTGAGCCCGGACCTTGATGTCTCAAGGGTAAGTTCATAACTGACCTTGTGAGTGAGCAGGGATAGTAGCATGCAGCTGAGTTTCTTCTGCTGAAGAGATTGGTTGCTTGGTTGTTGTTTATTTACTGGTATCCAGCTACGAGTAAACAGGGATTTGAAACAGTGAACTTTTTTGTTGTCTTTTTCTTCTTCCCAGTCACAGGACCCGATTTAGTGTGCGTTTTGTTTTAATGACATTTTCAGTGTGTGGAACTTGGGCAGGATGGGCCTCAGCTGTCTGCGTTTGCGTGTGTTTTTGATGACGGAGAGGCGCCGTAGAGGGGAGGGGGCCAAAGTACACAACCTGTTTGGTGGGGCAAGGGGACCAATCAGGAAGCCCTGTTTTGCGAAAGGAGGGGAGAGAGCTGCAGGGACGTTTTTTGTTTGTTACTTTTTTCTTTCTTTCTTTTTTTACAAAAAGGGCAATATTTAAATGTTTTAAACTTAAAAATATATATTTTTAAATCTTACTGTAAATATGATGCAGTACTATGAGGAATTTATATTTAAAAGCTGTTAAGCTGGGCAGTAAGTATTAACATTTCTTGTCTTGTCTTAATCATTCCCAGAGCTCTCCTTGTGGAGGTCAAGTATTACCTGTAGTTCCCATCAAAAACCTGGTTTGGGTTCAATCACTCCTTCATTAGAGTAAATAAGGTGCTGCTGACAGAGCTTCACACATCCATGCAATGGCTGAAGGCGTGGTGGAGAAATCTGGCACCAAAACTGTGTTGTCCCAACCAACTCACACAACATCAACTACTGTTCACACACAACTGTTCATCATCATTTTTTTCACTGTGTTCTTATTTGTGCTCATATGGTGGCCTAGTGGTAAGGACATTGCCATTGGAAATAGATCCCTGCCTGGGCACCATTGAGGTACCCTTGTGCAAGGTACCATCCCACTACACTGTTCCCTGGGCGCTGTTGACAGCTGCCCGCTGGTCCACGTGTGCACGTGTGATGGGTTAAATGCAGAGGTCACATTTCGTTGTGCTTGAGTGTGTTCACAATGACAAATAGTCACTTCACTTGTCTTTTGCTACGAAATAGAAACTCACGTATTACATCACATCAGTGGCTTTAAACTATTTGCTTTGTTGCCTAAAACCTTTGCACTCTACTGTACATATTATTATTATTATTATTATTATTATTATTTAAGCCTGGGATCTCTTATCAGTTATCAGTAATAATCACTAATGACCCCAAAATTCATAAGTAGAATTCATTGTTTATCTTTGTCTTTCCTTTTCATAAGTGTAAACGCTCTGGGCTCCAACCATCTGAAGTTTTATGATCTTTTTTCCGCTGAATCCACAGAGATCTCCATTCAAATGCACACATTGACTTAAAATTTCACCCTATTGGATTTCTTGCCTTTTTTGAATTTTTTGAAAAGCTTACTTTTGCAAACCAGTTCTAGACCTTTTATTCTATCACCGCCCAATTTGGTACTCATCATTTACAATGTGTCCTGGCCAATAGTTTATCAAAACAATGTAATAGGGCAAACTACTTTTGCACTTTTATTCAATGAAATTTGATGTCACACCACCAAACCCAGAGGCAGGTCAAAACTCAACAGTTTAAGGAATCAAAACCAGACTTGGTTCATGGACACAGGACCTTATACTAAGAAAGTACAAAAAAGTCTATGTCTTGACCAATGGGAGGCGCTGTAATAAGCAAAATGTGTTTTGGCTAATAGATATTGGTATGTTTAATTTGATGGACATGTCTGGTGATACAGTGGGAGGTTTATATGCTGAAGCATGGCAACTTTTCATGTCAGCCCAATTGATGTGGCTCCAAAACTGGATTTTGTCAACGTTAAAACCTTTTTTACAGGTCACAAAGTTTGCCCAATCCTCAAACTTTACAAAAGTTGTCAGATGGATTTTGAATTTTCAAAATAAAAATAATTGGCAAAGCCATCAAAAAGGAAGCAAGATTTTAACTATGACATCTATGATGTATTGCAAACAGACATGGATTTGGACAGTGTGTAAGTCTAGGTGTAAGTGTGGACTAATAGAGGAGGCTGTGGGCAGAAGATAAGGCTGGACACAGCTGTAGATTTTACAACTGTTTGCTGTGTTGCTGATTCAGGAGTGTGTGTTGTAAATATTTAAAGGATTGAAAATGCTCCGACATTTTTACTGTGTGTGTGTGTGTGTGTGTGTGTGTGTGTGTGTGTGTGTGTGTATATATATACGCCATATATGTGTTTGCATGTTGGCTTGCGCTACATGTTTTTGTGTGTGTGTGTGTGTGTCGTGTTTTTTCAGTAGAGGCAGCTGTGTGGATCTGAAGGCTTGTCAGGTGCTGTCAGTTCTGTGAACTGGTTATGAGTTACAGTCTGCTCAGATGGCCCTGGTCCCTCAGCTTCATTTCTAAGCCCCTAACTACACTGAATAACTGTAGCGCTCCAGTTTAATGGTTCTTGGTCATTCCTGTGCTACAGAAAAATGTGGCTGAATGAAAATGATGGATGCATTTACTAGAGAGAGGGAGGCCAGGACAGGCAATTCCAGCCAAACTCCAGCTGCAGCCTGCAAAGAACATGATTGTGCTCTTCGCTCTAAGCTCACACACAATATTGTTGTTTCAGTGGCAGTGTGTCATGTTTGTGTATGATTCATGGGAAAAGAGCAGAGTTTTAGTGTGTTATGGAGTCAGAGGGGGCAAGGGAGGGAATCTTCCCCAGGAAACAAAACCTTTAGCTTAATTAGTTCCAGTCTAGAGTGAAACCTGAAAGAGCTGCTGGAGAAAGAGTGACTATAAACTTGTGTGTTTGCTTCGCTATCTGTCTTGTCCTGGCCCATGGCCACTGGTCTATTTCAGTTCAGATTCACATTGTGACTTTAACTTAATTACCATAAGAGAGCGGAATCCCAAGGGGAGGGAGAGAGAGAGAGAGAGAGAGAGAGAGAGTAAGTAAGAAGTAAGAAGAACGAGAGTGTGCGTAAACTGTGAGAGAGGAAAGAGAAAGTGTAAAACAAAGAGATATAGAAAGACAAAGCCATAGGAGGGAGAGGGAGTGTAAAACTAAAAAAAACTGAGAGACAGTGAGGGGAGAAATAAAGAAAGACAAGAGGGGGAGAGGGAGTGACATTGTTTACGAGCTTGTAACAGAGAGCAGGAGTTGGCATGGTGTGTGGTGTGTGTAACACACACACAGATGGGTGGGTCTGGGGCAGACAGTCGCTCTGGCCGGGGCGTTTGTGCAGTTGCCGGCTGGAATGGATAGAAGCAGCAGCAGAAGGAGTAGGAGGAGGAAGAGAAGGAGGAGGAGGGAGCTCTGTGAAGCAGACAGCGTTCAGCACTTTGAGAGCCGGCACTGAGCCGCTTTCCCCTTCTCTCTTACTCACTCACACACACTTGGGCAGACATGGGCCTTCAGCATGGAGGAGGACATTGACTTTTACAAACATTTCCCTTGGCTTAAGAAGGTAAGTGCTAAAGCTTTTGCTGGCACTGTCTGCATTCTGCTGACTTTTCTCTGGATGCTTTTGTGGAGGCTGTTGTTTTCTACTGGGGCTGAACTAGAGTAGCTGCAGCTGTAACACTGACTATGACATTGGACTACATGTCATAATGTATTTCAGTGACAGCTGGTTAGATTTCTATATGACTGCATGTTGCCTGTGAAAACACATGTAATGAATGAACACCTCTGGACTTTTTGGCCAGTTTCGTTCTGTCTTTTTGGTGCGTGTGCTTGTACTAGACACTTGTTTCCTGAAGGCTCAGCCAGGGAGCAAACAGCTCTTGAGAAAGAGCAACATCTGAAACCTAATTATAGTTCAGCGTGTTGGCTTAGGTGTTGTTCTCTTCTGTTGTGGCCTGTGTGTCAGTGGTCTTGTGATTATGCTCGAGCACAATAGAACCTTTCTTCACACTGTTATTTCTCTCACTGTCTTCATTTGCATGAGTGACTTTTAACCTTGGATCTGCCTGTGTGAAAACTGCATTACACTTTCCAGTATTGCACTGTGTAATTCCTTACAGTGTCCGGTATTGCACTGTGCACTGCCTTAAGTTGTCCAGTATTGCACAGTGTACTGACTTACGCTGTCTAGCATTACACAGTGCACTGACTTACGCTGTCTTGCATTGCACAGTGTACTGCCTTATGCTGTCTAGTATTGCACAGTGTACTAACTTACGTTTTCTAGAATTGCACATTGTACTGCCTTACCCTGTCCAGTCTGCAATAAGTAAACTGGCTTACACTGTCCGGTCTGCATTATATTGTCCAGTCTGCATTATGTATACTGCACCAAACATGCTGCCTTACACTCTCCAGTTTGCATAATGTGTACTAGCTTGCAACTGTCCAATCTGCACTGTGTACTGCATTACGCTACATTACACTGCATTATACTTTCTAGCCTCAAAAACTAGTATTGCTACCTTTAGCAATACAAATTATTTCTCTTTCTGGTAAAAGGACCATCTCCAGTTCAACTTCAGCTTTTAGACAGATGGCCTCACATTATCTTCAGGCGCTCTTTGATATAATGTAGAATTGATATCTGAAACAATGATGGCAAGTTTCGCAGTCCCGAAGGCAGCCCCAAACTATAACATTTCCACCACTATGCTTCACAGCTGGTTTGGAGTTCTTCTCCAGAAGAACTGTTTTTGGTCTGTACCACACACATATACTGTTACTGTGGCCAAACAACTTTGGCTACTTCCAAAAACCTCTGTCTTATTTGGCATACTATTCTTGCTCTAGTAATCTTTTTGGAAATCACACATTTTTCATGACATGTCTCCTGTGCAGACTATATTTGTTTGATCTGTTTGTAGACATATGCACTTTAAAACCAAGAGCTGCAAGAATTACTTGCCATTCCTATTATGAAAGATTTTGGTTCTTTGAGACTTCTTTTTTTATACTGATCTCAAACTAAATTTACTGGGGCTGCCAGTCCTGGATAAATTGGCAGTAGTTTAAAATCAATACCACTTGCAGATGATTTTCCTTACAGTGTAATGGTTTATTTCAAGTAATGTAGGGATCTTGTTAAATCACTTTCTAGATTCACAGGCAGCCACAACATTTTCCTGAAAGCCTTAGACATTTCTTTAGATCTTGATTTGATTGGCAGACCCTAGATATCGAGTTTAAAAAAGACAGGTTCCAAATTCCAGTTTTCCAATTTTCTAGTCCATCCATCCATCCATTTTCCAACTGCTTCTTCCATTTCCGGGTCACGGGGAAGCTGGAGCCAATCCCAGCTACTGCGGGCCTAAGGCGGGGTATACCCAGGACAGGAGTCTGCCAACCCATCGCAGGGCAACACACAGACAGACAGACAACCATTCATACACACATTCACACCTACGGGCAATTTTCCAATCCAATCAACCTACTGCAAGTCTTTTGGACAGTGGGAGGAAACCGGAGCACCCGGAGGAAACCCACACGAACCTGGGGTGAGCTTGCAAACTCCGCACAGAAAGGCACCTGTGGCCAATCGAACCCAGGAATTTCTCACTGTGAGGCGACAGTGCTAACCACTGCACCACCGTGCCGCCCCCAATTTTCTAGTCTTGATTTATAATTCTGACAGCCCGATTTAAAGCATCACTTTTTTTTAAACATTTATTTATCTACATTTTCTTCCCAGTGTAATTGTCTCCACTGCCACTTACTAGATAAGCCTTTCCATCACAGGCTGACACAGGCATCTTTTCTAACTGTTGCTAACGCAGTGTCTTTGGACAGCATCATGCTAAATTGATAGGGAACGAGGGAGGGCCATTCCCCCCACCCCGTAAGACCACAACTAAGCTGGAAATTTAAACAGGAATGGTGAACAGAATTGAATTTGGCCTTAGAGTGCTGCTCCTCACCCATGAAGAATGCACTGTGTGGAAATGCTAAAGTGTCAACACCTGTTTCAGAGGAAGAGGAGTTTAGTGTGGGGCACGTGCCTCTCTATGGCTGTTGTTGATTTATAAGGTTTGATGGTGCCAAGGTAATTAGGGTATGTCTGGGCAACATGGAACACAGCAGTAGAGCACATAACCGTTATATTCACATGGAAAAAAAACATTCATTATCTATTGACTGGCCGCCAACAACCCATAACAGCTCTTGCATTGCTTGCCTTATGAGCAAAAACTGGTGCATAACTGTCATTACAGGGAGGGGTGTATTACAACACGTTCAGCTCTGTCATACATTCTTTGATGGTGGGATAATAATCATGTCCTGTGAGCCTGCTGAGCTTTAAGTCAGCACATGATTTAGACTCTGAAGGTGACTATGGGACCACAAAACTGGGGAAATTCCACTTTGTCTCTCTCTCTCTCTCTCTCTCTCTCTCTACCTCTCTCTCTACCTGTCTTGTACCCTTTTTGTCTTTTTCACTCTGTTGTCTTACAACTACTGGCATGTACTTCTACACCCTGAATGGATTTTAAAAATGGCACTTTTCGTCAAAATTATTTGAAACATAAATCAACATTCCAGACGCGAGGGAGTGTATTCATTTAATTGAATAACAGATGTGTGGTTCCATTCACCACCACTATGAGCAAATCTGACTCTGTAAGTTTCTCTACAATGTAGCATTTCATACCAAACCCACCCTGAATAGCTTTGTTTATATCTGAACTATTTCAGTTTGCAGAAATGAAAAAAAAATGGTGCAATACCCATTTACAACCCTCCCCCTGGCCTGACCCTAAAGATGTGGAACCCTGAACCGCATAGCTTTTCTTCATGCATTTCCCTTTGTGTTAGGGAAGGGGACTAACTATGAACAGACTCAGCCCTGCAGCAGAGCCAGAGTCTTCCTCTAGTCCCCCACCCGCCTCTCAACACCGCATGGACAGCTTTGTCCGAGAGCGCTGACAGGCCCCAGCTCAGCAGCAGCTTTTTAAAGAGATTATCTACAAGACAAGTGCTAGCCCTGCTAGCTTAGCGCTGACAAGCCAGGGGTTTCTCCGGATGTGGCCTGCTGTGACATTCTTACTGACGGGCTTCTGGGACAGCAGCAGTGTCGCAATCCCTCTGCAGCTGGGAAAAAAGGCCATTTACGGGCTTAGCTACAGAACACCATGATATGGATGTCATAAGTGGCTCACTAAGTTCCTGAAAATTCAGGGTTAGAGCTGGTAAAAACCTGCCCATGTTATTGCAGAGTTGTCCGTATGATGGCAGAAAGGAAAGACATGAGCATAGTTCTCGTGTTTCCTTAAGTCTTAGAGTAAATACATACTCTACATATACCAATCAGCCATATCATTAAAACCACCAGCCTAATATTGTATAGATCCCCCTCTGCTAAAACAGCTCTGACTGTGATGTGTGTTTTGCCATCTTTCTCTCTCTCTCTCTCTCTCTCTCTCTCTCTCTCTCTCTCTCTCGCTCTCTATCTCTCTCTCTCTCTCTCTCTCTCTCTCTCTCTCTCTCTCTCTCTCTCTCTCTCTCTCTCTCTCTC
>JBBPDA010110985.1:0-19759 GCA_037974385.1 Arnoldichthys spilopterus
GCACACCTGTACACAATGAGACCATTACATGGAAAACACAAAATGAGGTGTGTCTATCACCCCAATACAATTGCCTCACTATCCCACTAAGTCTCTCACAATATCCCTAACTTTATAACCGGCTCTGACCCGGTTTCTGTAAAGCTGCTTAGTGACAATGTCAGTTGTAAAAAGTGCTATAGAAATAAACTTGACTTGACTTGACTTAATGTGGAGTCTTCTAAAACAGTGTTACTTGAATATTTTGTACATCTTTAACTTTTTATTATTGTATTGTAGCCATCAATTTTGAAATTTGTATATATTTACAAATTTCTTTGTACTGTAAGTTAAATAAAGGTTCACATGAATGAACGTATCACAGATTTTTGTTTTTATTGCATTTTGGAAAATAGTTGCCCCTGTGATCTGAATGTCACTAATTACATTAATTTAATTAAAACTAAAGAATGTTTTTGCCTTCTCTTGAACAGTGGCTATTCTGGAAACAAGGTATTCAACACATAAGTGTTTCTTATTCACAATAATGTTGTTTCTGCTCTAACACACATTGTTCAACTCATAAAGGACTTGTTCATTAGGTGGTGAATAGTGTCAGGTGTGTTGGGCCAGGGAAAACACGTAAATATGTAGTAAATGTGGCTCCAGGACTGAGACAGGAACATGACAAAATCTGCCATTAACACAATTATTGAATCATTGTAGGATTTGGAATAATGCACATCTATTTAATAGGAATAATTTGTTTGTAGATGCTGATTTGTTCATTTGATTTGTTCATTTTATTCATGTAAAATATGTAATAAAGTATTAACACCTTTTACTAATCATAAATAACTTTTTATTGTATCATTACTGTTTATGGATTAAATTTGCTCACTTTCTAGCATAGATTTTGCATAAGTAAAATAGCAGAAAGTTCTTAATTTGTCCTTATACATAAAACATTACAAAAAAATCTTTAAATGGCAGTGACATGAGATACACAACTCATTAATAAAAGGTTTAGCAGCTTGTGAGACTGTCCACATTGTGCAAGATAAATAAATAAATAATAAATAAGTAAACATCCCTACTCAATTAAATCTCATCAGTTCTCAGTTAGAGCCTTTGGGAACTTCTTTGCATTTTAAAAGCTTTAATGAAATTTATATATAAGAGAGGACACCAAGAATTGAAAAAGAAAATATCATTCCTCCCTCCTTTCTGAGTTTCACCTCCTCTTTCCTGCAAAAATTTTTTTCCACTAGTCCTTCATTATAATTCCAAGTGTCCTTTCAGTAAAACAGTATGTTTTTACTTTTCTCACATGACGTAGACCTATTCTGCTGGTCCAACACATCTGTGTCTACATATTAAAGTAAATATGTTAAGCCTAAGTCCCTAAGGTGCATAAATAAACTAGTGAGAGGATTTACTCAAAAATGTAGAATGCTTAAAGCAAATAGGGCTTAAATACATATATATTATTCTCCATATTATTATTCAAAATATTTTTATATTTTATAGTTTACTTAATTCTTTCTTAGAACCAGAACTGTGTTAACCTATCAAGCCAAAGAGAGGGAAAACACTTGGCCTCAAATACCTTTAGCTTTGTCATGTTGGAGTAATTAAAGATATGAAAGAGGCCTTTGACTGGGTAAAAGTCCTCATTCTTATGTTAAAACATGCACCTAAACAATAAGGCCCTTGAAAACTCAGGGAAATACAGTATTGTAGAAGGCTCTCTAGATCCAGAGTATTAGGAAAGTGACTATTTGTCATTGTAAACACACCCAAGCACCACAACGAAATGTGACCTCTGCATTTAACCCATCACACGTGCACACGTGGAGCAGCAGGCAGCTACCAACAGTGCCCAGGGAGCAGTGTAGTGGGACAGTACCTTGCTCAAGGGTACCTCAGTAGTGCCAGGGCCTGAACTCAAACCTGTGATCTTAAGGTCCCAAAGGCAGCGTCCAAACCACTAGGCCACCACTGCCCACATTTATATTATATTAGTTGACAGTCTGTTCCCTTTGCAAGCTGACGTAAATGCCAAGAGTGGAGCCCCTTCCCATTTGTTCTTGATTGAGGCAGAAGTGAGTTTTGAATTGTAGAATAAATGTGAATGTATTAGTCAAAGGCCTTTCACAATCGTTTGAGTACCACTAAAATATAAACTGCACAACAGGAAATCAGTGGATTGCTGCTTACGATGTGATACACAGCAGGAAGTGCAAGATGATGTCATGGTGAGACTTAAATCATCTATGATTAAGTCTACTTGATTTGCCGCTGTTGTATTGCTTCACAGGAAATTCATCTTTTTTCATATTCATATTCCAGCTACTTTGTCTCCAGACATGCACACTTGTGTGTTACACACTTTTGTAACTAAAGCGGAAAGCTGGGAAAGATGTAGACTTCCATACACTTATCTTAGGTCAGATTTCAGTTCAGTCTTTGTGTTAGCACCTGGGTAAGTAAATCATCTCAACTGTACTTTGTGTTGGCATAGAAAGGAGACACTGATGTCTAAAACTATGTCCTCAACAAATTTAGTCCTTAGTACATGGTAAGTTGTGGCTATCATGGCACTGCTTTTACCATCAAGGCAAAAGGGTCTTTTTTTTCTTTTGCTTTTTTTTAAGAGCAAAGCTTTCCTGAGATTTACAATCACATTTTGATTTTATCCATGATGGTGTCTCTCTTATAGTGCACATTTTTGAGGGTGTGCAGTGTGATGTCTCAGCCATCCATTCCCCAGAGTCCAAGACAGCACAGTAGCTTTGCTCTTTGGGTGGGTGGAATGGCCCTCCTTCTCCCCCCCAGCACTCTGCAATGCTAGCCAGTGTGGCCATACATTAACTGATGCAATGATGTTGTGCCAGTGGCAGTTTGGCACTGGTACCTCATGTGACTTGCAGGAAGAACATGCAGGCTTTCACGCTACCAATGTTGGTGGTATTGCATGATTACAGAAGTCCTAGCTAGTGGGTAGACATGGGCATGACAAAATATTGGGGAAAATCCCTAGGAAAAAGATTTTAGATGCATTTCTACATGTTTGTACATTTCCCAACTGCTGAAGTCATCCCCTCAGCACAGTCATGCAAGCCATAAAACATTATAGTAGATGTAGCCCATCAGGTAGTTTAATCCTATTGTAACGGTTGGGGTTGTAGGAAGCAAGTGCGATATTTAACAAGTTTTACTTAACAAAAACAGGAGTCACACACAACAGCTACACATCTAAGTCTAATGGCTAATATATAACAGTGATACAACAGAACTGACAACTGCAGATACAAACACAAGAGAAAGGAATACGTAATGACAAACACTTGAACAAAGAAGGGGCATGACATCAGGCTCAGGTGACAGGTGGAGACATAGGATGGGCCAGAACATAAACACAAACACGAGACCTAGGAACATTTCAGCATCGCTAACAATCTCTCTCTCTCTTTTTCTCTCTCCCTCTCTATCTCTCCCCCTCTCCCCCGCTCTGTTGAGCTGCCCTGCTGAGATATCAGTGATCCTGCCCTATTCTGCTATCTGGACCAGCCTGACCCACCCTTATACCCTCTTACTGGTTTTAACCCACTCACTCCTGCTGAGGAACTATTATTATGTATATTTATTTTATTTATTCTTTTTCTCCTTTTTCTTTCTCTTGTTTGTTATTGCTATCTGGATGTAAAGTAGATACGTTACAGATGCATTGCAGCAGACACAGGAGTTGTTACAGAGCCCAACCGCAGAGTGGCAGTAAGGGAGCACACCTCCCCAGTTGCATCAACGAAGAAGGGAGGCGCGCTTTGCGAGACTAGACAAGTTAATTGGCCCTGGTTGAATATAGGTGGAAAATTGCGTCTGCGGAAAATGGGTGGGTTTACACAGTCTTCTGCTGGCGCAATAAGTAAACAAGCCGCATTGGTAGCTACACATGTAGCGGTTAGCCTAGCCCGCGAGATGGTAACACGGGCTAAGCTAGGGGCCAGCATGTGGGTACGCGGGTAGGGGAAAAAGGTTACTGGGTTTAAGGGAAAGGAAAGGAGCCCCTGAAAGCAGGTGCGAGCCAACTAGCTACCCCGACCATATGCAGGACCCACTTCGAGCCAGTTGCGTGCTGACTCGGGGGTTGCTCTCGCCATATGGTCGGCACACCAGCCACCAGGGAGAAGGGGAAAGGATCTCTAGAGGCAGAGGTGGGCTCTGAACACGCCTTAACCCCGGCCGGATGCGGGGACCCGCTTCAAGCCAGCCGGATCTCCCCCACTCTCAGCCATCAGGGAGTCCATCTCGCACTGGCCCGTGGGCCCAAGGCATTAAGGTCCGAGCATGTCTGCTCTTTTTCTAGAGCCCTCAACTTGAGAGGGATCGCAACCGATCCGGGGAGTTACCGGCCGTTGCGCTCCTCAGAGGGCCAGAGACAGGCCCTCTGCCAACCTGCGGCTGCATACGGAGCCGCAGGCGGACTCGAGTTGAGGAAATAAAAGTTTCCCCAGCTGACGGCCACTTGAGCCTTGCTCAGACCTCTCTGCTAGGGCAAACAGGGAAAGGGGCAGGAAAGGGAGACCCTGAGTTAAAACCCAGAACCTTTACCAAATTATCGGCGCGAGTCCAGTGTGGCTAAAGCAAGCAGCCACACCAGCCAACAGGACTTTTCTAAGGACCGCGCGCCACCTAGCCCAACAACCAGCGTTAAAAAGGCTTTGGCCCAGGTGAAACACATAAGCATGATTGCTGTAACCATGGTGACGCGCCCCGGTCGACCCAACACAGCGCAGCTGTGAAAGCAGGGCACTCAACCGCCCCCTGCCGGACCGTCCGGGCGCCAACCCTTACAGCAACAAAGCACTAATAAACTACTAAACACACACCATAAACTCTCTTATCACATGTCTTAGTTCCTGGCCTACCAAAGGTATTTGCCATAGTTACGTTATATAGGACCAAACCAGTGAGCCATGCAAACAAAAAAAAAAGGTTGAAAATGTTACTAAATGTCATTTTTACCAATATGGGATAAAATTGTATTGTACATGAATAACTTTATCCAGTTATACAAGTTCAAGTAGAATATTTGAGTAGGGTATTCTTCTTGTACTTCTAAGTGCTTAGTTGCAACTGACTCTGCATAGTTATCATACTTTATTTCTTGTAACTTCTGCTTTCATTCTCTGAAAGATTCCCGAGGTTTTGGTTCATCTGTGAAGTTGAGTAACCTCACAGTTGGACTGTTAGGTTTGAACAGTTGTGCAACTTCACTTTGCCAAAATGAAGTCGACTCCAGTTTTGAAGAGTCAGTTTTAATTCTTTCCCACACCCTGATCTCACTGTGTTTGTGTGGCAGGTAGGGCAATAATTATCTGACAATGTTAATGATCTGTATAATGTGCTTATTGCACATCTATTTAGTTTAGTTATTTGACATGACTAAATTGTCAACTTTTGTAAACTGGAAACAAAAAATAGCACACTTGTGTACCCATCTCCACGGGCAAAAATTTTTCATTAAAATACCAGCTTTGAATTTGTCTATGTGGTAAAGTTGTGTGCTTATCAAAGATACCAGTGTTTTCCTACATTTGTCAAAAGGTGAGTCATTGCATTTTCAAGACATTGACGGTTGGTAATATGAGCTGACTAATTAATAAGCAGTGTGACTCCTCATGTGAGAGTAAACAGTGTGTGTGAATTGCTTGGCTGAGAGTACATTTATCAAATTTTACCCAGTAAGCCAGCCCAGCTCGAGACCCGAAATGTTTTGTATCCATATAAAGCTGAATAGACGGTTGTTCAAAGACGCATGGCCTTCGCAAAGTCATGAGAAGCACCAAGGCAGCGTCACTGCACACCTCTACATGCTTGGAGGAGAATGCTAACTGCCAGTTCTGCTACACCAGCTTACAAATGCTGGAAGGCACCACACTGCGTGATAAAGAGCCATCCAACTGTGCCCTCTTACACCCCAGGCTTCAAAAGGCTGGGCAATCGCAGAGAATTGAACTCAGACTTACATTGATAAGGCAACCGCTTAAACAATTGCGCCACTCAGGAGATTCACAATAGGCTATTTCAGATACTTTGATCGATGGCTGTGGCAGTGACAAAGTGAAAGGACACCATTTAAATTGGATCGGTTAACCAAATAAGCTGACCGATTCATTGATTATAGAAATTAGCGTTAGTAGCAGTCCTAGGGTGAGGGTAGGAAGCAGTTATTGAAACCCTTACTTATTGAACATGAGCCTATAACACATTGATAGCAATACAAAAAGCCATTCACCAATCGGGTGGGATAGAGACAGTTGGTAGGTCAGCGACATACCGTTAAAAGGGGTTTGTTGGTTGACCGCACACTGAAGTTGACCACTGAGCGTACCATGACCACAAGCACACTCAGCACAAAGACTATCAGCTCTTGTCTGTTCTCCTGCAGCACCCCCCGTGAGATGTAGTACATGCAGAACACTGGGGGAACATTACACAGACACAAAAAACGTATAGTGATATTTTTACGATGTGTATCACAGCTTACACAAGAACACTTACAGTAGATGTAAGAAGTAGGGGTTTACTAGGCTCATAATCTCATTCTATTCCTTAATTTCAATGGATCACTGAGAGAAGGGTGTGCTTATTGTGTATACAAACTCTAGTCTAACTTTAAAACATTTTAGAGTAAATTATCACAGAGCTCCAGCCCCAAGTCACTTTGAACCATTGTAGCACACTCAACTGATTTTTCCCTCTATGCACAGAGAATCAATGAGAATTTGGGGGGTCATAAATAATAATAATAATGAAGTACCAAAACTGAAAATATGCATCATACCTATACAGCACCAAACCATTAGGAACCCCCTCGAAAGAAAATGATACTTCTTAAAGGTCTTCACATTCGCATAAAGGGATAAATCATTAAGTGGGTATTACAGCAGTCTGTGCTATGTGGACACATGCATCAGTGTAACAGCATTGCCTCACTTTTCTTAACTGAAATTCCTTGGTAAGACATTTTCTTTCACACCATCTACCAGACTTCATTTCAGTCCATTAGTGTTCCTTCATATACAGCACTACTATGCAGCCAGTGGTAGCTTAATGAGTCATCCCTGTTGCTTTTGGTGTCCGTGCCTAGCAAAGACACTCCTCATGTCCACTTCAACTGAAGGTTTAGTGGAAGTTTAACAAAATAACCTAATTCTAGAAATCAACTTGACACTTCAACTACACTGTATGCCCACAAAGTTTTAGACCTCAATATGTTTTGCTCAAATTAATAGGGTTCATCACCCCCTAGCTTCCTTTATTACCCCTTTACAACTTTTATTTTTCAAAGAATGCTTTATACTGTTTGTTGGATAGGAGGATCTGATTGCAGTCTACTACAAGGTCAGGTCAGTGTTGCTTAATGATTAGCTCTGAACCACAAATGCCATTTCGATTCATTCTAAATGTATTGGATTGAGGTCCATCACCAAAGAACAGACAGCTCCACTGCTCCACAGCTCAATGCCAGGGTTGATTTATACCTCTCTAGCCAAAGCTTGTCATTGGGCATTAGACCCATGACCTTAGACTCATGTGCAGCTTCTACAGAGTCAAAATGTTTGTTTTTCTACAGAAGCTTTGTGTGATTAAAATGCCAGTTTTTTTTAGCAATAGATATGGCAGAACACAAGTATCTGAATTCGCTACACACCTTTGGACATAAAGTGTATGTACACTGCACACCAGTGAAAGGGCTACATGTATTGATACACTTTTTAACGCACAGAAAGCACCTAAAGTCACTTACAGATGCTCACAAGCTGGATGAGGGAGACAGTAATGTCATCATCATCGTCACTCCCCATTCCATGACTCTCTCTCTGGATGTTGACCACAGTAAGGATGAGGAGGGCCAGCAGGGAGCAGAGCGTGAAGCAGAAATAAACCTTCACCAGACACTGGAGCTCTGACCACTGCTTTATCTGGGAAGAGGAAAGAGATGTGGTGCTGAATGTGAGAATGTGACTTTAATGAATGTCAAAAATAATGACAAAGGTTATAAAGTAGGATTAGTAGAGGAGATGATGAGCATAGTGCACTACACATTCAACATACTCACTGGTCCACATGGTGTTGGTAACAGCTCCCTGTGTCTGGGCTGCAGGTTTGGAGATAAAAAGTCACTGCCCTCTTGCTGCTGAGGCACCACCAATGGACTGGAAAATGAAATGGGACACACAATACAATAAGCCATGTATTACACTTTAGCAACTCAGCGTAGGGGAGCACAGCTTATAACTTAAAGCAAAGTGCACCTTTCTCAAGCAGCGTATTGTTTTTAGCAAACAGCGAAACACAAATGAACCCAAAAAATATGACATGTAGTAAAATGCATTAAAAACAAAAATCTGTAGTTTTGTATATTCTCTTGAGCCTTTATTTAACTGACAAATGCACTTTTAATGTTTTGGCTGTTCAGCGTAATTTTATTTTGTACATATAAACATATTTTAAAATTTGATGTCTGCTACACACTAAAAAAGTAAGTTGAGACCAGAAAATTCAAGTTAAACTGCTTCAAAATATTCCACAATAAGTGGGTGAGCTGTAAACATGTGAGGCGATCGTGACTGGGTATAAAAGGAACTTCCACCAAAGGCTCAGTCTCTGCAAGCAAAGATGGGTTGTGCCTCACCACTTTCGTCAGTCAGTTAAAAAAAGAATTCCCAGCACAAGACTGCAAAGAATTTCGGTCTTTCACCATCTACAGCACATAGTGTGATAAGATTCAGGGAATCTGGAGAAACCACAGTCCATGTAGAACAAAGCAAAATAACACTGTTGAATGTGCCTTCAAGTTCTCGAAAGGCACTGCATGATCCTGTAATAAATATACCCAAATGGACACATGGGGGCACTCTGGAAAAGTGCTGTCATCAAAGACAGTCCACTGCTGCATCAAAAAATACTTCAAGTCTATACAGAAGCACATGAGTTTTCTACGCCAAAGACAAAACAGATCATCATCATAGACAGTTTCGTTTGTCAGTTGATTCTCTTACATGCCTTGGCAGCAAATGTTTTGCTGTGGTGGTCCCCAAAAGAGTAATTGGGGGTAAAAACATCAATTTGAAGCTTTAGGCTAAAGCTTTCATAGTTAACATACAATGAGCAACAGACAATTAACTTGTTAATCATAGTTATTTACATAACAATTTATCACCTGCTAAGAACTCATGATTGTGACAGATCTTGCAGCTGGGATTAACGATGCGCTTTGATTGCCATGCAACACAAAAATCACACACTCCATTAATACCGAAACGTCTTAATGATTGTTTCAGCTTCATCTGTGGCTCAATGACAATGTGTTTATACACATTATACAATGACAAAGCACTGTATCGCAAGCAAATGGGTAAACTGAAGTCATAATAGTAACCAGTTATTAATAAAATTATATATTTGTTATTTTTTTAACACAGTCCTTCTGATTAGTTAAAAAACCGACCTTGGAGCATCACACTCTGCCCAGTTGGACCCCCCATTTCTCAAAAATCAAAGACAGGCATCAGTTTTGGCACCTAAGTGGTGAAATGAACTTTCCGTGACCGTTAGAACTGCAAAGACCCTCACTGTCTTCAAACAACGACTCAAGACCCACCACTTCAAAAAGAACTGATGGCAATAGCTACATGTCTCAAACTACCTAACACAACAAATAAAATTCTCACAACTAACAATAAATTATAAAAGAAACCTTGCCTTTTCTATATAAGAATGATCTTCAGATTTTCTTTAGACTACAAAGTGCATGTGTACTTTGCTCTTACCCTCCATCCTCACCTATACATTAAGGAGACTAAACTGCTGTTGCCATGTGTGATTTATATTAGCAATGACAGTAAACAGTAAGCAATCGTAAACAGTTAGTAGCAGTTAGTAAACAGTAAGCAGTTAGTAAACAGTTGGTAAGCAGTTAGCAGTTAGTAAACAGAAAGCAGTTAGTAAACAGTTAGTAAACAGTAAGCAGTTAGTAAACAATTATTAAGCAATAAGTGGCAGTTAGTAAACAGTAGGCAGTTAGTAAACAGTATGCAGTTAGTAAACAGTTGGTAAGCAGTTAGCAGTTAGAAAACATTTAGTAAACAGTAAGCAGTTAGTAAACAGTTATTAAGCAGTTAGTACAGTTCGTAAACAGCAGTTAGTAAACAGTTAGTAAACAGTAAGCAGTTAGTAAACAGTAAGCAGTTGGTAAACAGTTATAGTTAGTATACAGCTGCCAACACGTTGCCTGTATGACCAGCCCCTGCAAGAGAAACACACCTAAGCTTTCATTAGCTGCAGCTTGTTGATGATTAAACTGTAGCACATGATTTAACATTACCCGTCCCCCACCGGCCCAGTCTACTAAAACATTGATTAATGAGACAAAATGAAAATAATCAATTGTTGCTGGTTCGCCTGTATTTAGTAACATAAAGACCCAAACTTCCTCTTACATACCTCACCTTGTTTCCACAGCTAATGTTTTTAAACCCACTGCTGGTGCCACTTGCCAGAAATGACTCCCACTGCTACTGCCGTGAACCCGGCGAACCTGTTATCAGTCCGAGTACAAAACACTCACCGAATCTCGTCCATTTTGCGCGAAAGGACGAACGAATTCCTTTCACTTTCTACTCCTCCATAGAGTGATGTCTCTCACCGTTCTGCACACCACTTCTTCATATTTTAGCGAAACATGCCGTTGGTGGGCGGGGTTGCGTCTTCACATCACGACGCACACTGCTGCGTGAAGCAACGTCGACCATAGATTGTGTTTCCCAAAATCAGCGCTGCGCAAGTATATCGCAGTACGTTTCCGCTCAAAGGTGCTACTTTCTCCAAACCGGGACTACAACTGACATCTCCATATATCGTCTTTTTAAGAAATGCAAATGTATTAGTCAGTAACACTGTGTTTGCATACAACCGACTGTGCTGTTTTAACTGGAAAACGACTTCAATAGCTAATGCGCAAAGATCGCGCCGCTGATGATGACGGTGATGCAAACGTTGCCTCCCTGTGGCAGAGCGGCGTGTGAGGAGCAGTCGTCTGGAGGAGCAGAGAGAGTACAGTGTGGCGGATGTGGAGAACAACTACAAAGAACAGCTGCTTAAATTCAGGTTTTTTGGAGGATGCGTTCGTGTTTAGCAATTCGAAGACGCCTGCGCATGACTTAAAGCAGCAAGCGAATGTACGCCGGTCCAGTCAGCCGAAAGCGACACCGCTAACTCAGCTGAGGCGAGCGGAAAGTGGTGGTGCCGTTTCGCGTTGGCGAGATGAGCCCGACGCTTTTCAAACCAGAAGAACCGCCAATGTGGCAAAGGGTAACCCAGCTTCCTCTTCTCTGGCCACTCTGTGGGCTTTATTTGGATCTATAACGTTTGGTTCTAAGCTGTGATATGGCTAAGGGCAACTTGAGTTTTGGCAGGTCTTGTGGCTTTTTTGAGTTGGCTAGCTAAAGCTAACTGTCCGCGAGATGGGCAGAGTTACTTTACTCCCACAGCTGGACATAACTCCTCAGCTCACTCTGTCAAGTCAAGTTTATTTCTGTAGCGCTTTTTACACTGACGTTTTCACAAAGCAGCTTTACAGAAACCGGTCCGAGCCCCAAAGAGGAAGCCAAAGGCGACAGAGGCGAGGAAAAACTCCCTAAGCTGTAGGAAGAAACATGGGGAGGAACCAAGGCTCAGCAGGGGGAACCCATCCTCCTCTGGTCGACACCAATAACAAACTGCAATAAGCAATAACAATAGCAATAGCTGTCATTTTTCTGAAATTAAAAGTAGCATTTCAGTTAATGTTAGATGTTTGGTATCTCTTATAAGCAATAGGTTTAGTATTTTCTTTGCAAAGGTGGGAATTCACACTTTTGTTTAAGTGCATATCAGCGTTATGCTTTGTCCTTATTGCTTTTTATGATTTTTTGATCTTTAAACTGCTCAAAATATGCTTTTCTGAGCACATCTTGTTATCGTTAGTACTTCAAAAACACTGTCCATGTTTAATTTTAAGGAGAGCATCAATAGTCTTGCTTAAAACATAACATATTGTACGCGAAAAACACTAAAGAAAATTATCTGTACTCATACTTCGATTTTTGGCACTGACCCTGTTGGCTCTTTTTTCCTTTGTTGAAATTTCTCAAAATATTGTGATATATTTTTTTGATGTAGAAAAAGTTCACCATCTTGAATACAGTTCATTTTACAGATCAGAAGTTTTTTTTTTAAATCAAAAGCTATAACTTTAATACCTGCTTAATATTGAGTGCTGCAGAAACAGCTCTGACCATGGTGACGCCTTTCTATCAAAGTCAGCATTCACTACTGAACCACAGTAGCTCTTCTGTGGGATCTGACAAGGTCAACTAGCCTTCACTCCCCACATGCATTAGAGAGCCTCGAAGTCCTGTGCTATCACTGACATGCACCTTCTGTTCTTTGTTGCAGAGGACATCCAGCCGACACCACTAGGGTCATCAGCAAGGTCCTCCACAATCAAAGGTTATGCTATCTGAAATGGAGTAAGAATTCTAGTTTTCTTTCTCAGAGAGAGCCCATTGTGGGCCTGGTGCCCACCAATCAGAGCACCATGCCTGGCAATGGGCGACAGGGGAGGTCCATGTTTTGGAATGTCTTGTCCCCCTGCAAGCGTTCACGGCAGGAGAGGGTGATTTTCACTAGGAGCGAGAGCATGCCAGGAGAACAGGTCCTCAAGATCACCATTACAGAGACCACGGTTATCGAAGCTGACTCAGGGGTGTGGAACTCCAGGGCACTGGGTTATCTGTGCCTGTGGTACTTCTTCAGCTTTTGCACACTTTTCCTCAACAAGTACATCCTCACCCTCTTGGAGGGAGAGCCAAGCATGCTCGGTAAGTAGCGAATATGATTAGCTGTATGTGCAAAGTTTTCATGTCTCCAAGCATTTTTTGCTAATGGCTTGCAGAAGATGATGCATGTAGCGTGACTGAGCTAGTGTGCATGGTTGCATAGTGTTAATGTCCTATCAAAAACTTGTAAACATGTCTTATACAATGTGTGATTTTTTTTAAGGATTAATAGACCAGTAGAAATGATAAAAGATTTAAAATAAATTCTCATTGCATCCATGTATGCTTAAAAAAAACCTTCAGATCTTCACAAAAGTCCTAAAAATGCATAAAAAAAAACCTGGTTAAAGAAATGAGAGAGAAGTGTTTTACATGGCCATTTATTTATTGAGAAAAATGATCCAGTATTTTATATCTGTGAGTGGCAAAAGTATGTGATCTTTTGCTTTCAGTTTCTGGTGTTACTCCCTTGTGCAGCATTAACTGCAACTAAACCTTTCTGGGTGAATCTTCAGTCCTGCACAATGGATTGGCTGAACCTCCACACAGAGCAGCTTTGTCTGTGAGATGTTTGTGGGTTTCCTCACATGAATTGCTCGCTAGAGGTTCTTTCACTGCATTCATGTTGGGTGAAGCTCAGGGCATTGACTTGGTCGTTCCGATACATTAACTTTATTCTTCTTTAGCCATTGTTTGGTAGAGTGACTTGTGTGCTTAGTGCCTTTATCTTGTTGCACGACCCACTTTATTTTGAGCTTCAGTTCATTGACAGATGTCCTGACGTTTTCTATGTTGCTGACATAATTTGTAAGTCCTTGTTTCCTCAATAATGGCAGGCTGTCCTGGGCCAAATGCAGGACACAGGCATAAACTGTCACCACTGTATTTTACAAATGACAACATTCTTAATCTGGGGTGCAATGCTTTTCTTTCTGCAAATGTTGCACTTCTAATTTAAACCGACAATTTCTGTTTTGGTCTCATCCATCCATAAAACATTTTTCCAAAAGCCTTCTGGCCGCTCCATATGATCTTTAGCTAACCAGTGTTCTTTTTGTAGGCACACTTTCACCTTAATCTGTAGCAACTTTTCAACATCAGATTTTGATTGATCACTGTTGAAGAAAATGGGGTTCCCACTCAAACACCTGACCTTCAAATGAACCGCTAATCCTCTAAGTTTACGTATGTTAGCAGCTCCCTGATATGTAATTTTGAATGAATTTCTTCAAGATCTAAATGACTAAATGTAATGCTTTTTCTACTTTTAGGACTTTAACAGATAGCTGAAAATGGCTGTGGTCATAGTTTTCCATAAAAACAAAAATACCAAAGGTTCACTCCCAAGTATCCATATAGGCAACTCTGGCTGTTGTGTTAAAATGTTTAGCTTTTTTTCATCTGGTATATTCGTAAGCACAAATAAATAAATGATGTTTTATCTGTAATGCTAATCCAGCTCGATAAATCTCCCCTGGTAATTAATTGCATTAATCCGGAATGTATATCAGAGACAAATGTAATGTGGTTTTTAATGTGTCCATTTTTCTGCACAACTGTGGGAACATTGTAACTAATCACTTGGCATTTGTTTATTATAATGTTTGCTGCTAATGGGCATGTCTGATCATTTTAAATCACTTAATTAAGTGCTTAGCCAATTCTGAGACATAATGAACAGACGTTCAGTTAACAGTGGTTGTAGGAGGGGAAAAAGGACTTTGGCCATCATCAGCATATCATAAAAACAAATGTTGCCGTTGCAGTAACATTTTGCCAGTGCAGGTGTTGGCAGGGCAGGTGTTTGTGTTTGATAAAAGCAATATGGGCCAGATAAGTAAAAGTTTGAAATACTGTATGTGCAGTAAACCGTTGTTGAACGTTATTGGACAATGATGTTCAGGCCATGCACGCTCGTAGTTGGTGTCGCCCTCTGCATCAGAGGATTGCCACACAGGATTTGAAAACTGGTATCTGCAGCAGTAAACCAAGTATTTAGTTACCCAAGCACACCCCTACTACGTCACTTACGAAAGGTCTCAAAATGCTGCAGCTGTCCGCTTGAACTTCTCCAATGCGTATAAAGAGATAGTGCTCGATTGTTATCAAGCCCAGCGATTTGGCCTTTTAGATCGAGACCGAGATGCTGAGATGGCAAGTGAAGAAGTTGTTACTGTACCTGCCCTGCACAGAGTTAGTGTTGGCAGTTGAGGAAGTGATACTTCAAAGCCTGAAACCTCTAAGCCATTATGCACCTGTTAGTGTGACTTTATGAATTCTTTATCACCTTTATCGCCAGGGTAGAAAACTATTCTGGCTTTTCTCATATAAAATCTATTATCTACATTACTTGATTGAGTTTGATTAACAAATACATGATGATGATGATGATGATGCATATTTTGAATCCTCCTAAGAAAAAACACCTCGATACACACCTTTATTTATGCTTTTGTCACATAGTTTTTTAATATTCTTTGTTCATTTTTAAAGGCTTTCTTGAAGGCTCATCTTTTTGTTTGGCCTTTAATGTAAACATTACATTTACATTTATTAATTTGGCTGACGCTTTTATCCAAAGCGACTTCCAAGACTTGGAGCAGTGTAGTGGGACGGTACCTTGCTCAAGGGTACCTCAGTAGTGCCTGAGCTGGGACTTGAACCTGCAACCTTCAGGTCCCCAGCACAGTGCCCTAACCACTAGGCCACCACTGCAAACACTTAATAATAAACAAAAAGATAGACGACATGGTAACTAATATAATCAACCATGACAGCCCTATATGTAATGTTTTAAAGGAAAATGCCAGTAATGGATGATGACTACATTAGTGCAGACCGGTTAGCATGATTGCATGTTTTGTGTTGATTGAATTTTATAATAAATCATTATTTATCCAATACGTGTCCATTTTAAGGTGTGGATTGCCTAGTGGCCATCTATTATGTCATTTCACCCTGGGCTATAGCTAGGCCTGATAGAATAGAAGCTGTACCGTGACTGAACTGGTTTGTTACACCCTGTAGCTGTAGACACTTAAGCACTGTACTGGCTGAAACACTTTATGTAAGCTGCTAATGGAGACACCAGGTCAAGGCTGTTAAGTAACAGGGCAGGGTGATGTGGCAAAAATCTGATGATCTATTTTATTATATCATGCAGTATTGATTATTGTTGATTATTTGGCTGTTATATGCATTTCTTAGGCATTGGTGTTCATTTTTATCACAAATGCTGTTTAGCAACTGCTGTTACACTTTGAAATCTGTTATTTGAGCTCTCAAATCTTCCTCCTGTGTCTTTCTTGTTTTTCTTAGGTGCTGTACAAATGTTGTCCACCACTGTCATTGGCTGCATTAAGATGTTTGTGCCTTGCTGCCTGTACCAGCACAAGTCCCGAACAGAATACCCACCCAACTTTCTCATGATCATGCTCTTTGTGGGACTAATGAGGTTTGCCTCCCTGCTGTAAATCCTTACTGTTTGTCTAAGAACAGGTTTGTTTTGTAAAAGGTATCTCTCCGCTATAGACACCATAACACCAGCGACATGAATGCAGATGTTTGCAAAGGGACGCTTCAGATCGTCTCCTTTCTTATCAGGAGTTTTGTGGAAGCAGCGTATGGCTGTTGGCTTCTGCGAGATATTACAGTTACCACAGTGGTTGTAATAATCAAATAATAAGTGAATATGCCAAAATTATGCAGCCTTTAAAACAATGTGAACATGTTTTTTTCAGTAAAGTGATGTAGAGAAAATGCAGAACAGCAACATTATTAATCGAATCAGATCATAAAGTTGCCTTGAACCTGTAAAATAATAATAATAATAAGCAATATCGAGTAGTGAAAACTGGAATACAGCCCTGCATTTTACCTACAGGTTTTGGATTCTGAGGGTGAAATTGGTTCGATGCTCATTAATAATTAATAAAGAATCAACAATGGAAATATTTGTTGACCGTTTTTTTATTTATTATTATTTGGTTGTTTTTTATTTAATTGACACATTTGTCAAAAAAAAGGGTTGCCAGCCACTTAAAATCTTTGTGTTAAGGATATAGCAGGTCTGAAGTACTGTATTAATATATAAACACCTTCATTCAGGTCACCAAACACATATAAGGGGTAGATGGTTAGATCTGCATATCATAATCACTGAAAAAATTTCTTTCCCTTTAGGTTCACCACTGTGGTGCTAGGGCTAGTAAGCCTGAAAAATGTAGCCGTGTCTTTTGCGGAGACTGTGAAAAGTTCAGCGCCTATTTTCACTGTTATAATGTCCAGACTGATACTGGGAGAATACACAGGTAATGTATAGATGCATGTGAAACCCAAGTAACCATGCATACTGAACCACTGCTACTTCTGTTGAAAATGTAGTAGTTTTGAGAGTGAGATTTCCCCAAAATGAGAAGGCCAACCAAAGAGGGACATTCAGGCAAAAAGGCTGGTTTAGGGGTGGATTTTAGTTTAAACTATCTCAAAATTACATTGTAGAGAATGAATTACTTGAGTGATAGAGTTGACTCTTACGAGAAGGACAAGTTAAAATGTAAGATTTACATCTGCTTTGGTGGATATGCCACTGATAACGCTTTGTTATTTCTCTAGTAGTCTTGTGTTTTAAAAGCTACTACACCTTCCTAAATTTAAAATTCCTACATTTTTTTATTTACTGTGATGCCACATCCTTTTCGATAGCCGCTAATCACTTTTGGCAAAATTCAATAAATGAAGAGCAATATGTGTGAATATTTAGCATATGCCCCTATTCCAAGGAGCTAAGTATCAGGCATGTTGATTAAGAGTGTTATTCACTACATTACGTTAGCCAGTCACTCTGGTTTTAGCATTCTGCACTCTGTAAACTCTGTTAGCAGCCAATGAAAAAGTTGCACTAATACCTGGCAATAATACTGGCTTGTCTTTGTTGATCAGAACAGTGGACGAGAGAGCAGGCAGTGGTTTAAGATCCCCGGTGGTTGAATAATGTTTTAGTGTAATGCACGCTGGGTGTTTACACTGCATATGACATTAAATATCAGATCACATGTTAAATGCTAGTTTTAGGCCAGAATGCCGATTTAAAACAAAATGCTTATGATAAATTCTTCACACCTGCAGTTTTACGTCACCTGCAGTCGTGTGTATCAGGTTTCTCACACTCAAGGATTTCCACCTCTCAGATGAATGAATAGGACAGTCTGGAGAAGAGAATAGTGTATCTATGAGCTCGTTTTAACTCCTTAAACAAAGCACTTGCATACACCCAATCGTCAGATGAGTCTTAGTCATCAGGTAAAGAGGACTTGGCCTACTCCGAACAGTACAGAATATACATTGTTTGAACACATGCGTATATAAACTGCAGCCAGTTTTGCCAGCATGGCAACTTTTGAAGCTTAGCTTGGCAGAGGCAGAGTCGGAAATTGCAAACTGGTTTAAGGTTAGTGAGAACAGCTTATCAGCTTTTCTGCTTATCTGCAGTGCTGTTATTGTGAGGTCTGTTTAGGCACTTTTATGCCATGAGATTCAATAGAGTCCTACAGTGTTAAAGGACAGTAATACAAACGTATGTTTTGTATATTTGTACCAAGTGATGTGGACATGAAAAGTGACTAGACATCTGGAACTATGTTTAGCATTTAAGCCTTAAAAGTTGATATGCTGGTGCATAAAGCAGCTTTTTATAAAAGATCTGAAGAAGTCAGACACTTGAATTTGATTAATTTAAAGCCATTAATTAAATCCTCAGTTTTATAACTTAAGTTTAAACTTTGGGTCTTAAACTCAAATTACAGTGTTAAAGTTTTCCTTCTTTCCATCTTCCAACATAGCTCTGGTGTGTGTGTGTGGGGGGGTGTTAATTGCACAATATTGATTAGAAATTGATATTTTTTTGTCCAAATTGTTCAACCCTAGGTTTGACCTCATGTCTTTGCATCTGTTTGGGCTCATCCAGACAGGGTTTGTCCACTAATGGCATTTCTTGTGTTTGGTCAACAGGTCTTTGGGTGAACTTGTCTTTGTTTCCAGTAATGGCTGGTCTGGCACTCTGTACAGCCACTGAAATCAGCTTCAACATGCTAGGCTTTTCTGCTGCTCTCTCCACCAATATCATGGACTGGTATGTGTTCTTACTCTCGAGTATGGGATCAGCATTCTGGAGATACAGTACTGTGCAAACATCTTAAGACTTTAATTAGTCTTATAAGCTATTCCAAACCATTCATCTGAGCATGAGATGTGTTTTGTAACGTTGGAATAAATGTTGAAAAAATACATGACAGCAGTTTAAAATAACAGGAATTTCAGATTTTAGTGTCATTAATCAGCATAAACTGCTTTTGGGGCTACATGGCTGTTTGAATTTGTTCTGGAAAACATGTGGGTCAATCTAAAATCCTTTGTTTAGTTACTGCAAGCAGAGAATTTGTGAATTTATGACTAAAAATGACCACTCGATCATGGGCAACATAGAAACTATGAAGGTTTTTTTTTTAAGTATATTTTTTTGTTTTGTTTTCTAACAAAATCTTTATATTGTACTGTAAAATTGTAGTTTTTGACTTTGTGCATAGTAGTTTCAGTTACCTTATTTTGTGAAAACATGAAGATGACAAAGACCTAACAAGTTGAACAAAGGCATGAATTATTTCACAGCATAAATTAAAAAAAAATTAATAATGTAATTGATTTTATTGATTTCTGTTGTGTCATGAGCACAGCAGCAGAAAGGCAGTTTAAAAAGGTGCGAAACATAGTTCTTAAAACAGCATCTGCACATCTCTGGCTGCCCCAGTGCTGAGAGGCCTTGAAGTATCTTGTTTGTTGAGGAGAAGACTTAAATTACGTGTCCTGGTTTATGTTTACAACCCTAAGTCACT
>JBBPDA010110985.1:19859-31650 GCA_037974385.1 Arnoldichthys spilopterus
GGCCTTGAAGTATCTTGTTTGTTGAGGAGAAGACTTAAATTACGTGTCCTGGTTTATGTTTACAACCCTAAGTCACTGAACCTGATAATTAATAGCAGTCGAAGCACTTTGCATCAGAGTGATGCATGCTGATCTTGCAAACTCCTGGGACAAATTCGCTTATCTAGTACAAACCGGAGCTAACCATTCATAAACAAGAGCTTCAGATTTACATGAAAAACATACTATAAACATTCCTAACTCTAAGAATGTCATGCTAGACATGAATATGGTTATTCATCACAAAATAAATGACTATTTTTTACTCCAACAATTAATTTGATGCCTGCAACACAAGGTTTTGTTAAAATATTAAAGTTACAGTTTTGAAAAATGTTTCAGTTCAAAGTTACAGTTTTTTAAAAGGTGCATCCACCAATGGTTTAGTCTTTATAAGCAAAATTGGGTTATGGGTCTTTGTGCCAAACTTTGTAAAAGAATTGTCAGCCAGATTAAAAGAACATTTCTCAATGCAAGATTGCAGCCTTTAATTATCTACAGTAAATAATATTGTGAAAGTGTCAGGGAATCCTGAGATATCTCAGTCAGTTTAGGGCAAAGCCAGAAACCACTGCTGAATATCTGTGACCTTTGAGACCTTGGAAGGCACTACATGAGAAACTACTCATGCAGTCATGCTACTGTGGTAAATAATGCCACACAAGCTATTCATCAGTTCTGTGCAGAAATACTACAGAGTTCTCTGAGCCTGAGCTCATCTGACCTGAAAGACAGTAAAAATGTGTGGTCAGAGTTATCATTTTAGCTTTTTTTTGGTGGGGAGGGTTGGTGAATAATGAAATAAAAGTGGACTTTTTCACTTACAGTTATCATTTGATTAGCACATGGTTAGCGTTCACTTAGCAGTGTTTGGTTTGTTCAAAGAGATCTCATACTACTTCATAATTTTTTTAAGTGTTAAAGGTAAATGTATATTTTTACCATGATGGGGTTGACATGTTATGCTTGGCTGAATCCAGCAATTAACTCATAATAATAAAAATGCAGAAATGTAGCAGTTAGCCACTTCCTTGAAGAGGTAAAATAATGATGATTAGCATCCCATGATGTCAAGTACAAACATCTAACAGGGGCAGTCACCCCATTTTAACCCATCCACAAGTGAAATAATAATAATAAAAAATCGAACTTGGTGGCCTAGTGGTTAGGACTTGTCCCTTGTGAACAGAAGTCTGGACCCAAAAACCACTGAGGTACCCTTGAGCAAGGTACCATCCCACTGCACTGCTTCCCAGACATGTCTCAGTGCTGCTTGCTGCACTACGTGTGCACATGTGATGGGTTAAATGAGGTCACATTGCATTGTCGGGCACTTTGTGTGGTTGAGAGTGTCACTTTCATTTCTGTTGGACCTCCATGTCAGGGAAATGCCCAAAATGTTCAATAATAAGATTGATGAAAAATGCAACATAATCGATTACATTATGTAAACTGTAAAATAGTGTTAATTACTCTAATTTTTTATTTTTTTTATTATTTTTTTTTTGTTTAATTGCTTATTATATTTAATTTAGGATGATCAGGCAATTCCTGGGACACGTCAAAATCCCCCAGTCAAAGAAAATGATATAAAACAAGTAAAACTGACTGTATAGCCAATAGAAATATAGCAACTCATTTAAAATCGTTTCTCTATCCCAAATAAAATGTAAGAAACAAACTCATCATTAATATGTAATATTTTTATGAAAGAAAAACAAAGGTTCCAATTTTTCCTTGATGCCCCCAGCCATTGTGTGCATTTGGTGAAGTCCACGACCAGCACACCTGATTTGATTGAATTTGATTTCAGCAAAACCTTACTGAATAAATATTTAATACTGCATTGACTGGTTAACACACTGATGTAGATAACATGACTACTTACTGTATTAAAATTAGTCATATTTCATTATTTGTTTTAGTAATTTCCTCAGGTGCACAAAGTGTTTGCAGTCCTTTAACATGTCTGCAATGTCTGAGAACCATAATCTATATACATATTGGTGTTTACTTAATGTACCCGTTCTCATCCAAATCATTTCACAAATATTAGCTACAGAACCTGTGTGTAAGCATGTGCATAGCTAGCGGCCTAGCGAAAGTGTCATCAGCACTGTAGTTAGTGTAGAGTCAACCATCACGCCACAGCAGGTGTTTTTGCTGTTGTAATGTTTACCAGCCTGAGACAGACCTGTGGTTCTTGGCTTACGCTTAACCACAGAGAATCAATGTAAATATTCCCTCGAGCGCTGAAGAAACCGTGATCAGCCGCAGGCTATGATGGAATATTTACCAACTTGACAGTTCAGACAATATTGATGTATCCTGCAGTTACTTCAGTGATCTGAGACTAAAATCATAGAGAAGATAAGTGGCAGTAACTACATCGAATCACTTTGTAATGTTGAACAATGTGAATGTGAAGAGGGTGTGAGTGGTTGATGTATAAAGGATACGTGCTCATTAAAGACTAATCAGAGATCTGTTCGTCTTCTGTTCTAGCTTACAAAATGTCTTCTCAAAGAAGCTGCTGAGTGGAGACAAATACAAACTCAGGTACATTTTATTACCTTTCTTCTTTACTTGTCTTTGTGTGTGTGTGTGTCTCTGTCTGTCTGCGTGTCTGTCTGTCTGCGTGTCTGTCTGTCTGCGTGTCTGTCTGCGTGCGTGCGTGTCTGTCTGCGTGCGTGCGTGTCTGTCTGCGTGCGTGCGTGTCTGTCTGTTTGCGTGCGTGCGTGTCTGTCTGTCTGCGTGTCTGTCTGTCTGCGTGTCTGTCTGTCTGCGTGTCTGTCTGTCTGCGTGCGTGCGTGCGTGTCTGTGTGCGTGCGTGCGTGTCTGTCTGCGTGTGTCTGGGTGTGTGCATGTGTGCGTGTCTGTCTGCGTGTGTGTCTGTCTTCACGTGTGTCTGTCTGTGTGTCTGTCTGTGTGTCTGTCTGTGTGTGTCTGTGTGTCTCTGTCTGTCTGTCTGTGTACATTAACACAGTAGGGGCATGTTAATGTGAGTGAGTGTGTGCTGCAGAGTGAGTCTCACACAGCAACAAATGATGCAGGGAAACAGATGAACTAAAGTCTCTAACTGAACTATATAATGTACATAGATGGTAGGTAGAGCTGGTAGGTGTACCAAAGCAAGTTGGTCTTCAGTTGCAGAGCTTTGCAGTTTCATTCATATTGTTGTTATTATTTATAAACCTCTTCACGGCCTCATGGCTTTAATATAAAGAAACTCACTGCTCATGTACAGCTTTACACTGGGCTTAAACACAGTCCATCAAGGCAGTTATTCATAATACAGGACCAATACTTCAGAATTTTACCTTATAGCCATTCAGTGTGTATTCAGAATTTTGTGAATAACCTGACATCACATTTTATTTTTGGTGACGTCAGCGAACACTGATAAAATATTTTTTTTTGTCCTGTGTCAAAACAACTGAAAATGAGTGACCGTACTAAGAGTTTCCTGGCGTAGATGAAAGACGTGTTTTACTGATTTAACCAGTTGACGGTGTTTAGGTCAGAAGAGACGTAAAATACGTACCTCTAGTTTCTCTAGTTTCACCTCTAAAGCTTTCAGCATGGCTGTATCATTCACACATCATAATGACGGGTAGTGATGTCTGAGCAGGAAACCTGGGAACCTATCTTATTAGCTGAACAAGAAATGCTTAAGACTTAATTGACTGCCATGTAATCCATGGTAATGTTTTCCTTGTTGTGCCTCCAGCCCTCCAGAGTTGCAATTCTACACCAGCGCTGCTGCTGTCATCATGCTCATTCCTGCCTGGGTCTTCCTCATGGTGAGTCCGTTCTCTGCATCTCAGTGTCTGAACTAGAACCAGCTACACATATTCATTTATTAAATCCAAGTTATTGACCGTGTCTGCCATGAAGAATTTATTTCACAGTTTATAAAGGATCAGGGTTGTTAAGTCTGACACGGCACATGACCGAAATTGAGCGTAACGTTTTATCTTCAGCCAGATCAGTTGTGCCCACAGTAGAGCTTTGTTTACTCCTGTTGTCCATGCAGCTGAACTTCATTGCGCTTTGCAATATTTTAATGTTGTGTTGTTGCGTCAAACCAAAAGAGTGTAAAGTGAGCACACTTCAATTTTAGAAACATGTTAACCCTATATTTGATATTAAGCAGTATATATGATCTGTCTGGAATAAAAATGCCGTTTGTTTTTACTAAGCGATTTCTTGATACAACTTAAATGTAGATCATATGCTGGGTGCTTCAGGTTTGATAGAACAGTTGAAAATGCAGCGAATCTAAACAATTACTGTTACTTCTCTGGAAATGTGGTTTGTGTCTGACTGTTACATGACCGTGTATGATTCCATTTGGTGTTACTTTGTTCAAAAAGTGTGTCAGATGTAAAATTTACAATAGTAAACAAGTGCTCTACGGTGGTACCAGGATGTATGAGTTAATTAACGTATAAATGCAACCTATTTATCATCTGGGGCAGTGGTGGATTAGTGGTTAGGACATTGCCCTTTGTCCCGGCCCGGGCACCACTGAGGTACCCTTGAGCAAGGTACCATCCCACTACACTGCTCCAAGTCTTGGAAGTCGCTTTGGATAAAAGCGTCAACCAAATGAATACATGTAAATGTATATTAAAATTCTAAATTTTACAATTCTAACCTAATCGCTACATCGCAGATATTTTAGCTGTTAAAAGTTTCATTATTTTAGTCTTATTTGTTGAGTTGAGGCAAATGTATGTTAATAAAAGAAAGCAGATGATTTCAAGACATTTGGGGACTTAGGAAGGCAACAGAAAATGAACAAACTTTTGACAGGTGCTATAATATTTTTAGATGGTGGAAGTAAAACGTGGTGTTTTGTTTTCTTTCTTTCTTTTTTTTTTTTCTTTGAGCCATTTATGTTTATTTGGGAGCCACTGAGTGTCGACATCAGTGAAAAAAGATGTAGAGCCTATAGGCAAGTAGTTTAATTGTTACATCCTGTGAACAAAATGGAACATTAAATCGTCAATGACCGATATTTGCATGGCAGCCAAAATGTCATGATTGTGACAGGCCTAAGTGATGATACACTGATCAGTATCACTCAGCACTAATGTGCAATTATGCAGTGCTTGACCTTCTGTTTCTAAACCGTAATATTGTAACTGGTAAATGTTCACAAAAGTCTTTTAACAGGAGCTGTCATATGCCATAATTTACTAAAATGTTTTTCTTTTCATAATAAAAGATCTGTTCAACATATTTTATCTACAGTTTTATTGATGATGCGTAGTCTGTGTGAAAATACTTAACCATGTGCATCATTTCTTATGAGTACATGCCCTTTTGCACTTGTCCAAAAGAATTATAGTTAGCTTAGCCCTGCATAATATTGAAGCCTCAACTATGCATTGCCAACACACATTTGCTATTGAAATTTAGGGACAGAAAGCAGAGCTTGTAAGGGAAATGACTTAAATCTGGTGATCAAGTTGGCATAAGCAAGATTCCAGAGGAGTGCAACAATAATTTCAGTAATAAGAGCATGGTGTGATGTCATTCTTACCTTTCTATCATGTGTCTTTAGGACATGCCTGTGTTAGAGAAGAGTGGACTGAGTCAGGACATAGTGCTGCTGTTGCTGTTGGACGGTGTACTGTTTCACCTGCAGAGTGTCACAGCATACGCACTCATGGGACGCATCTCACCCGTCACCTTCAGGTGAAAACTTAATTCACGGTCATTTGATCTCAATGTCCAACCGATTTTCTTATTAAAGTTTCAGGTAATGAAACTGCGGTCAACAAGTTTCCCATTTAACCAATGTTTTCAGGCTATGGTCAGTTCCTACCATTGTGTACATGAAAGCATGGCGTTTATGAGAGCCAATCATGTAAAAAGATATCTGATTGTATATATGCATAGAATGTAAAGAATTCGTAAGGGCACACTGCCACTGCCACTACAACGATGTTTGTGCTTATAGGAGTAAAAGCTGCTTTATATTATTAATCTGTATTATGATATATTTACGTTCCTGAAAAGCAGAGTATTTTTAAATGACTGGTGCCATAAACACCATAGAGTAAAAGACATGTGCTGCATCCAAAGCCATATACCACCCTGTGACCTATAGTAGTGCACTCAGCTATGCAATATGTGCAGTAGGGTTAATAAGTTTCCACTGGGATGTAGCCTGATGATAATAAGGGTGCACTTTTTTTTGGCTGAGGAGATCCCCAGTGGAATTTAAATACACTACAAGTCAATTTAGAAACCTACTCTTTTACTCTACATTAAAATGAAGACAGCAAACTTTAAAATGCATGGAATTATGCAGAGAGTGTAAGGTAAATCATACGCTTATATTTCTTATAATTTTTAGATTTATAAGTTCTGAAAACTGGCCCATTCTCGCATTGCAAAAAGAAAATTCCCTTTTCATTTTGGAAATAAATTTCGTACGTTGAGATGACCTGCACTGTTTATGTTTATGTACTAGCGTTAAGTGTTTAAGCATGAAGATGTTGGTCAAAGTGATTAGGAGTATTTCTACCCACAAGCCATCAGGCTGCTGAACACTAAACACTTTAAGAGAACTGAACACTTTAACACTAACGACTCACTGGCCATTTTAAATATCACCAGTTTTATGTTTTTGTATATGAGTTCCCTTATCATCTTTTGTATTATAATAGTTTTTAATTTTCCTTGTATTTTTTTTTCACTTTTCCTACTATTTTATTCTACTTAGATTTTTTTATTAATATTTATGTGTGCAATCTCTGAGGAGTCCAATAATTTCATTGCTGATAATGATGTTCCATTGTTACCTGTATATGACAATAAAAGTTGATCTTGAACTAGATCATAGAAAACATACACTTAGTGAGTGTGTCTGAACGTTTGCCTGGTACTTCTCACTTCTGTCTGTTGATTGTAAACAAAAGCGATTGGGCATTTTAACTGAATGGCTGTCATTCATGATGAGCATTGTTAAGCTTGTAGAGTAAACAGTTCTTTTAACTTGAATATTGCCAAGAATGAGCAGTGGTTTAAGTTTTATGCGTTTTTTGTGTGTTCTCCCCATCAGTGTGGCAAGCACAGTGAAGCATGCCATGTCCATCTGGCTCAGCATCATCATATTCAGTAACCCCGTCACAGCCCTCTCTGCTGTGGGCACAGTGTTGGTTTTTGTGGGAGTTATGCTTTACAACAAAGCCAGACAACTGCAGAGAGACATACTGCAAGCCCTCGCCCAATCAGGAGATTTGGACCAGAGAGCCGTACTTCAGGACTGCAACAATAAAGCGGCAGACTCAATCAGAGGTGTGCGAGTGAAATGATGTTTTCTTCCAGTGGCACTTACAAGGGTGGAATTTCATTTCTGCATGAAAGGATTGAAGGAGAACGTTTTCATCAGGTTTGGGTGATTTGTTTTTTTAAAAGTTGTGACCCAAGTGAATTTGCAATGGACCAAAAGGAGCTGCTTTGTTAGGGTGATTTAAATGGCCAGGCTCTACAAAGACTTTTGTACCTGGAAAATGTCAAAGTATGAGGTTCTTCTACTACTTCCACCAGCATCCCCTTCTTTTTTTTGATGTTATCCCAAAAAACGGTGGTGGGATTCAAACATAATCATTCCAAACATGTAGAGGAAAGTCGTGTTCAATCTTTTTTGTAATCACCTGCAGGTTTCTTCTGTTAATCCCTCTACATTGGTGATTATTGATTAGACAAGGCAAGTGTGCCTGCTGTATTCAATGGGACCAATATTTTTTTTTTTTAACCATTTTAGCCTTTGCTCACGTTTTTGTCTCTTCTCCCTCCATTCAAGATTTGTTTAAAAAGAAAATGGCTGTGTTTGGTGAAAAAGAAAAGGATTCTTAAGGATGGCAGTGTTATGGCTTGGTCTTGTCTCTCTCCTCACAAGACATTTTAAGAGAAAATACTGATGTTAGAAAAATCTTGCACTACAGTTTGATCCCGATCAAATCTGACCGATTGGCCTAGTAAATAGAGTAAATAAATAAGTTCATCAAACTAGATCGTTCCACTCTTCAATCCAACTCTGACCTACAGCATAGATGCTAACACAACTTTCTTAAAGTAGCGTTTTTCATTCTTTGTACCTTGCTTATTCCTTTTCTGCACTTGTAGTGTAATTAATGGACATTTTGAATCTTACAGCTGAAACAAAAGTGATATCGTCATTATAGCCTAGCCATTTCAAGTATTTAAAAAAAAAAAACGGTAATTGTCGGTTCTCAAGTCTTATTGCTTGTTGTTGTTTTATTTTATTTACATTGATGAAAATTGGTGAGTTAATGTTCCCACAACACGTGAGGCTGCCAAAATGTTAGTTTACCTCTTATGAACTTCCCTTTCCATTCCTTTTTTGTCTTTTTACATGAAGCTACATGCTTTTATGAAGCCTAAATGTGTCATTTTCACACCTCATGGACCTGGCTTGTAACTAACTCAAGCGTGTTTAGCAGGCTGATTCTCGACAAGGATTTTGCTGACAGTCATTTACTTGCGCCAATTAATTATAATGTATAAGACACTTTGAATGGATTATACCACTTTCTTCTTTATGGTTCGCCTTAATGAATTGTTCCCTGTTTTTTTACACTATGGCAATATAATGCATTGTTAGGTGTTGATGCACAATGCATTGTGTGTTAGTCTTCGCTGTTGTAATGAAGCCTTGTGTCTACAAAATAGTGTATTCATCGGAGGAAGAACACGTGTTCTTTGGTGTATGTCAATGTAACAAGATTTTATTCCAAAATTGGTCTGGTCATCCTAAAATGTTGACACCGTGTAAGGGTTATGTTTAATCGGTGTAATAAAATAAGAGCTTTGAAAGTACAGTGAAGTTAAAATGTTTTGTCCTAACAGTAAGAAAATGTATTATTCCGATTGCAAAAAAACCGTGAAGATGTTTTTAAAATGGTCAAAGAAACCGGCCACATTACGGTTTTTACAGTTTACATCGACAGTTTGTGGTCGTTGCCAGACTAAATATTCTGTGATGCGCCTGTTCCGCCTCTTGCAGCCGCAGTGTCCTAGCTTAAGTGTTTCAATTGTGCCATCTTTGGTCTACAAACATCTCCTCTGTACTCTAGGGCTTTCCAGATCTTCCTTCTGTATGGCTGCCTTGTATTGTTTGACAAGACTTGAATTTGAAACAAACCTGTGTTCTTTAGACTACCGAGCTAAAGATCTTCCTTTACCTTTGTCTTCTGTCATTGTATGCTTCACCGCGAGCCGCAGATTCCTGACGTTGGCTCGTTTTGGGAAGAAGTGTCTTTCATGAACCACTAGATTTTGAGCCTGTGGACTGGGACTTTGACATCTGTGGATGCACGTTTGTTAGTTTATGGTTTTGACACTGTAATTGAATCACCAGCTGTGAGGTAATATTCTTCACTTAGCTCAAGTGCAAACATAAATACATGTCCTAATTGCAGAAAAGGCTAATAGACCTTTCAAATATGTGATGGAAAACTGAATTTACAAGATCGTGTGTCTGTATAAATGGAAAAAATGTGTTGCTTCTTGAGGCGTTTGGATGGTGTATTTTTAGGTACTGTTTGACCAAATGAAAGGACCTTTATGTATGAACTGGTCTGATTCTTTATGTAAAGTCAGAAGGTATTATTTGCATTTCTAAGATGTACAGCATCCTTTTAAAACATCACAAATAAATTTCTATGAAATTAAATCCAAATTGCTGCGTTTGCTTCAGTTCTTATCCACTTGTTGCGACCTTCTCGTTTGAACTGGAAAAACTCTTCTCTTCGACCTCTCACGTGTTTATCCTTGGGTAGTTTGTCGGTATCCGATTGAGCAGGAGGTATAAGTGAGAAGGTCGAGTGAATTCAGTGCTGAACTGATTCTCTCAAACTTTCTGATTCAGTGATGCCTCATTTTGGAGGTCTGTTTTGTTCATCTCCATGAGCAATGAGCAAAGTCAATGTGAATCAAAATGAACGGTGTGGGTAGGTGGTGAGAGGCGGAGGTCAAGCATGATCCAGATCTCGGAAGTTGCACCATTGTTGAGTTGAGTGTCATGCCGATATGAAGAACTTTGAGGTTAATCTGGGTTTCACTCCGGAAAACGAGTGACATTTTTGCCACCATCACTCGCTGTGGCAAATGAAAATGTTCCAGGTTGTTATAGAAATATATGGATACATTTCTGCCCAAAATATCACTGAATCCTCATAATTCAGAGGGGCCGCTGACATTTCAAGTCAAGTCGGCTTTTATTGTCATTTAAACCATATACAGATCACACAGTACACAGGGAAACGAAACAGCGTTCCTCCAGGACCATGGTGCTACATAAAACACAGGACCACAAACACTACACAACTAACAACATGAAGTGCATTGTGCAAAGATGTGCAAACATTGCAGGACAATGCAAAGACAGATACGAACAAAGACAGTGCAGCAGTGACTAGTGCAGTTATGGGACCACCAGGTGTGAGGTAGCAGGATGTGTAAACAATGACACAGGGGGCAGGAAGAATGTAGCAGCATAAGTTCAATATAAGTAAATATAAATATTTCAATAAATAAAGGAAGTTAGAACAAAAAGAATCAGCTTTTGTTGACCACAGGGAACAATAGCAGTATTTTCGCCTGTTCCCATAGAGAAAAATAGCTTAGAGCCAGAGTTCCCAATATGAACATATGTGAGTAATTATGTCATTGTGAACACAGCACACCACAGCGAAATGCGATCTGTTTATTCATGTAAACCTTTATTCAACTGACAAACTGAGCAGAGGTGGCCTAGTGGTTAGGACACTGCCTTTGGGACCTGAAGGTTGCAGGCTTGAGTCCCGGCCTGGGCACTACTGAGGTACCCTTGAGCAAGGTGCCAATAGTCGAGGCGCTGTTTATCGCTGCCTGCTTCTCCACGTGTGATGGGTTGAATGCAGAGGTCACATTTCATTGTGATGTGTTCACAATGACAAATAGCCACCTTCACTTCAAAAGAACAATGAAAACAATTTTGAGTGGTTTTACTAAACAACATAATTGTATTTTATACATATACACACAATTAGAATGTGATGACTGCAACACACTCAACAAAAGCTGTACTCTATGCAATGAGATGTCTCTGAATTCTCGGAAACTCATATTGAATCTTATTCTCAGAATCACAATATAAGGTACTAAAGGTGTTAAAAGTCCTAAATTCTCCACAATCTTGTGTTGAGAAACATTTCTAACAAGTCTTTCTGTATCAATTTTCACCAAGGGGTGAGCCACCACCAATTCTTGCTTGGAAAGACCAAATCTTTTGATAGATGTTAATTTTATACCTAATCATGATCCCTCACCTGCTACCAATTAGCCCGCTTAGGGTGGAGTCTTCCAAACCAGTGCTGCTTGAATATTCTGTGCACTTTTCAAGCTCATTTGAACTCTGTTCCAGTTTTTGCTGAGTGTGTTGCAATCATCACATATTTACATTTGTGTATATTTACAAAATACAATTTAGACAGAAAAAAACAATGTAAGAAATCTTTTCTTTGTACTTTTGCCAGTAAAATAAAGATTCACATGAATGAGTGTATCACAGATTTTTGATTTTATTGCATTTTGAAAAGTATATTGTTTGTGAAAGTTATATGTGTAACATAATAATAATAATAATAATAATAATTATTATTATTATTATTATTATTATTATTATTATTATTGTCGTTGTTGTAATCATTACAGGAAACCAATCAATTAA
>JBBPDA010111008.1:2326-31637 GCA_037974385.1 Arnoldichthys spilopterus
ATGAACAATTCTTTAGTTTTTCTATATTTTTAACTGCTTTTTTCTCTCAAAACAGTCTCTAGCAACTTGCCAAAGGCGTGTGTGTTAAATCATCGTCATTGAACCATCACCTGCAGATATGAACACCAAACAAGTATTTCTCAACATACACCATCAAGACTAAATGTGTGAGATGCACGCACACACGCACACACACACTTCATGTTCCCAGGGCAGGGTGTTTCTAAGGGGCATGAAGGCATGCTGCTGGATCAGTTGGTGTGTGTGTGTGCATCTGTGTGTGTGCGCGTATTAACCTTAACCTGCACAGCACACTAAAACAATGCAGAAATACCCAGTAATCACTGCAGGCCAACTGGAAGAGCCCAAGTTCTGGATGAAAGCTGTTAGGTGCTCAGGGTCCATTCCCTGACACACGTCTGCTCCACCAGAGTGTGTAATCAGTGCTGCTTGGCTGAGCGCTCAGATTACATTACGCTGTCATTGGATACTACTTCGGCTCCATGATCATCACAGAAAACATGCCACATACGCCAGACTGGAGTCACATGACCACCGGGGTGGGTTTACACTATCCAAGCTTGGCACATAACGAAAAGTAACCACTGGGCTGTTGGTGGTGACGGTCTTAAAAAAGACGAATTAACACCCAGTCTCCTTTCATATGGGTGATCACACACAGAGAGGACGAGATTAAAAGAGGAGAAGAGCCAATGCACAATGAAAGTGGAGAAGCAGGATAAAGGCTGTTATGGTTGGAGGGGAAAAAAATGCATCTGGGAAAAAAGCCTCACACACTAAATAGGAATGTAGACATCTTCCATTTCAAAGGAGCTTGGGGGTGTATGGAAACACAGAAAGGGACTAAATAACTCCACTGACAGTGGGTCACTACAGAACAAGCAGCTGTGTCATCATAAAAGTATTTTTAGATACAGATTAAAGTTCTGAGTACTGATCCAGGTTGAAGGCGCCTTCCAATTAGAGAGAAATCCGTACACAATGAGGGTATAGACATCAAATTCCTCAGAAATTGTCATCTGATTTTTCCTGTTATGGTTCTATACTAGGACCTAGCCAATCTTAACTTGTGTGAGCAACAGTGATTTTGATTTGAAGTAGCTAGGAATAATGATAACTGATAACACTAATATACAGTGCGGTGCAAAAGTCTTGATGATCATGAATGCTGTTTATCTGGGCAGTGAGTGGTTCGGTTTTCTAAATAAAAAAACACTAATATTAGAATAAATACAAATAATACAGTAAACAGTGATTTGACGTGTATTTGCTGGCTTGACCGTTCCAAGAGCTCTCCTAATGGACGCCCAGTATTACTGTAGTTCCCATCAAATCACTGGTTTGTGCTCAGTCCTTCATTAGATGAAATCAGGTGCTGCAGACAAAACTTCACACATCCATGCAAAAGCACAGAGGAGAAATCTGGAATCAAATCTGTTCTTCTAACCAGCTCACACATCAACTACTTTTTCCAAACAAAACAAATCTTCATTCTTTTCACTGCTGTCCTGTTTGTTTGCATTTATTCTAAAGTTCACGTGTGTTCTGCTGCAGAAAGAGTCTCAATGCTCAGATAAATGGCTTTAAGCTACTAACACAGATGCCCAAGACATTTGCACAGTACTGTAGCTTAAGAAGGTCTAGAGTGAAGCAACAGTTTTAGTAAAATTATGCAGAATGTCTAGCTGTAAGTGGTGAAATTCTCTCAGTTTCAAGCGGTCACATTTCTAAAACTCCAGTAAACAGCAAAAGTTCTGAATAAAAAGTGGGAGAAGGACCCTGGGTTTCTGCTAATTAGCTATTATGTTTCGTATCTCAGTTCTCTTCATACATTCAGTTTTGGTGTGGTGACGAGGTTAGAATTAGATCCATTGTACACAATGGGGTTTGAGCAACAATGGTGTTGTTTGTATATATTTTCCATTTCAGACTTTATTGCTGTAGTAGAAGTGAACCGTTGATGCCTGCCAATTTAATAGACGGCCTTAAAGACTGACATTTAGGCAAGGCCTTTACCCCTTTAAAATTGACAGTTTACAGTTTCTAAGACACAATAAATATTAATATATATATAAACATTTATATTATAACGTTTAATCAGTTATTATATGTTTGAATATATTGCTTTTTTAAATCAGTGATGTTTTATCAGTAGGTCCATCTGTCAAAATGTATTTCCAGGACCATGATATTGGCTGGTATTATTGGCTAAACAATAAATTGTTCAATCCTTAGTGGAAACAACCAAATTTTATTGTTCATGAGCAACTCCGCATCTAACTTCAGCTGTGCTGTTCCTGGACATTATTTTTCCCCTATAGTGAAGTTGTTGCTTGACTGTAATACAGTCTACATTAGCTACCACTTCTTGCCCCTACTGTTACAGTGTCCCTTTATATCAAAATCTAAATTAACAGCTGAAGGGGATGTTTATTCAGCCTTGTTGTTGGTTTGGAAAGCAATTTAGTATGCTTGCTGTGCTTTTAACGACGCAAGATCGGCCCCTAGTCTCTACCTATTTGTTTCAAACCCAAGCGCACTGGCCCTGTGGTGGAAAAAACAGCTTAATTAAAGCACAACAGCAGATGTTTATGACTTTGCAATCCCTAGTGCGAATTAATTAACTAAGATCATAGTCACAAAACAGAGACGGATACATTTCACTTGAAATCCATCTCCACGGATGGGTAGTGGATGACTAGGTTTTGGTCAGTATACTGAAGGAAAGGGAAAATGTACTGACAAGTAAAAACAAACATCAAACCACCTGCTTCGGAGTGGCTGAGGGAATGCAGAGAATGTGGTTGGGCATGTCGGATTAACCAGACTGACACACTAGAGCCCTGTTCATACCTGGCGTTAACATGTACCTTGGGTGATCTGATCACAAAGTGGCAAAGAACAGCTGTTCACATCTGGCATTTAAAACGCTCCACTCGTGATCGGATTTCTTACATGGGTTCGGCTGGAGGAGCGTCGAGTACCTGCACTGTATTTTTCCCCCTGCTGCATTAGTCCTTGCTCATGTTCCATTAGCCTAGCTTGCTCAGCCCAGATGATTTAGAAACGACCACAATTATACATTTTCCACGGACAAATGTCATGGTCATATGCTTCCCTGACCACCTACGATGTAGGGTTGAGTGCTCAGATTGTACACTTAAAAGGACTATGAAGAGGTGACCCAAGAGGCATGTTAATGTCAGCAGTGCAGAGGGTCCGGGCTATTCTACCTTCACAAAGACACCTAACAACTTAAAGTTCATGGTGGCTTTGCCTAAACAACTGCCTACAGCGTAGGGTGGAGGGGTGTATGAATGGATTTGCTAAGACTCTGGTTTGGCTGGGTCGACCAGTGACGTCTGAAGCAACTATGGCCATGTCCTTGCTGTAGCAACGTATCAGGTTTATGAGTGGCTTAAGTTACTTCAGCAAAAGTGTTGGGCAGTTCTTATAGTCAACATCACATTCATTTCCAAACCAAAGTCACATGTTTACAGATGGCCTGATACCACCCGTATCGAAATTGAAAGCTCGAGAATTGGTCAAAGTACCAAAACTACAAAGCTCCATTTACCATCTCTGTGTAACTGAATTACTTTACTTAAGACGAACATCTAAAAATAGGCAATCACACGTAACTACTAAGAAATGCTACTAAGAAACCGCTAACATCATATACGACAATTATTCATGTGTTTATTCCCTTTGAATTGCTTTGAAATGCCTTACAAACCAATGTTGAACAATGTTCTTATTCTGGTCTTATTTTGTAAATGTTTACATTAAAGAAATGAACAATTCTTTAGTTTTTCTATATTTTTAACTGCTTTTTTCTCTCAAAACAGTCTCTAGCAACTTGCCAAAGGCATCCATCGCAGCACTGGTCCTATCATCATGAGGGTCTTATCAGTCTTAAAGCAGTTGTACATAACGTGAGGTATGAGACTTTTATATGTTGCGCTTTACACAAAGTCTCATACCTCACATTATGGACAACTGCTTTAAGATTGTAGTGTGCTCATTAGTATGCATGTCATTCTCTCTCAGTGCACATTATGATGCCCTTTATATGCTCCTTTCATATATTTTGTGATTTTTTTTTTATATCATGTGTTATTACATCTGAGTTTGCTGGTTCTTCTCGTCCAACACGTTTTATTGTACTGTTGACCCAACGTTACATGGATATGATCAATAAACTAAAAACGAACTTGAAGGTTCAATTATTGGTGCTCGATCCCTGATAGCCAGGAGTCCAAGACAGAAGTCAGTTGTTTTTTTTTTATAGCGCTTTTTACAATCGACGTGGTCACAAAGCAGCTTTACAGAATCTGGGTCTGAGCCTCCGTTGAGCACGCCAAAGGTGACAAAGATGAGGAAAAACTCTCTAAGCTGGAAGAAGAAACCTTGGGAGGAAACAAGACTCAAAAGGGAAACCCATCCTCCTCTGGTCGACACCAGATAGCAAGAACAAGCATTTTAAAATACTCTGTGTGGGCAGGTGACCAATTAACAGTTTGAGTTCTCCAGGGATTTTACAGTCAAATGACATTGCATTAGCACTTCATGTGACTCCGAGGAAGTCCTTGCTGACCTTCACCTTCCCAGCAATGGTGGTTTCATGTGAAGGGGGCAGGGGTTAAAATGTCCAGTTTTGGTGTAAAGGCAGTGGTAGCCTAGTGGTTATGACCTTGCCCTTGTGGACAGAAGGTTCCCAGCCCAAGTAAGGTTCCGTCCTGCTACACTGCTCCCCGGGCGCCGTTGACCACTGTTCACTGCTCCACATGGGTTGAATCCAGAGGTCACATTTCGTTATGGTGCACCTTGTGTGATGGGGTGTGTTCAGAATGACACAGAAGACTCACTTCACTAAAGTGCACAAAAGGCTACCTTAAGTCATCAATACCATTAAAATTCACATTTTATGACATCATATGCCTTTCCAGCACAGACAAGCTATTCACTAGTGCTACTGCGAGATTAGAGAGTCAGATCTGGCAGCACAGTAACAAATTACAAAGCAAAGCTGCCATGAACAAGACTAGTGCTAACGCCAGTGCTCAGTTTTACAACATGCTTTTTGTCCTAAAGCCATCGGCCAATTATAGCATGAACGTAGCGAGAGCTCTCCACACACTAAGGAGGTGGAGGAGGAGGAGGAGAAGGAGGAGGAGGCCACGCAACAGACTGTGCCGGGACTTCCTCAGCCTCGGAGCGTTTCCACAGCAACTCCATGGTGACGGAGAAGGTGTGAGGGCATATGTACTGTAAGAGTCGTCTCTCCATGCGCTCGTCAGCTAAAAGGCAACGAGACAGTCAGGTTCACGCTCGTGGCCTCCCTTTGTACAGATCTACAGCACAGAAAATGAAATGAAATAAATAAATAAATACGCACACATCAGCCTGCAAACTGGTTTTTAGATGAAGCTTTTTATCTGCTCATCCTCCTCAATATTTAAACCACATTTCTGCTTTCCTCTTTATTCTTTTGTTTGGCCTTACCCTGCACTTAGAGCTCTCTCTCGCTCTCTCTCTCTCCCTTCTTTCATTCTCATTCGCTCTCTCTCACTCTTTGTCTCTCTCTCTCTCTCGGTGTCTCTTTCTCTCTCGCTCCCTCTCTCTCTCTCTCTCTCTCTCTGTCTTTCTGTCTGTGTGTCTCTCTCTCTCTCTCTCTCTCTCTCTCTATGTCTCTCTCTCTCTCTCTCTCTCTCGCTGTCTCGCTTTCTTTCTCTCTGTATTTCTCTCTCGCCGTCTGTCTGTCTTGCTCTCTCACTCTCGCTGTGTGTGTGTGTGTGTGGACAGTAGAAATCCCTTAGGATCTCCTGGTGAAACGGAGCTGCAGGCGCACAGGTTGTGCTTTTTGTAGAGCGGACCTGCTCTATAGACTCTCAGCACCCCTTCTCTTCTCTTTGCCTCCATCTCTCCTTTTTTTGCTCTTTCACATCCATCGTCTCCTGCTTCTTTCCTCCATGTTCCCAAGGCACAGCCAGGAGCAGGTGTGCCAGACTGTTTCAACAACACCACTCCTCAGAGCCTGGAAGCACTGCATTTGTATTGACGTGAACTTCTGGCAAAGAGAAGCACGAGTTACACTAATCGCAGTGTTTCATCACCATTTGCTTTCGTCCCCCTTTGTGGTAGCGACAATCCTTCCAAAGCCACTGCTGTCAGGGTGAAGTGATGGAGAGAGAGGACGAAAGGGGGGGAGGGGGGCATGGATATGCGGTTACTGAAGATTGCCAGTGTGCTTCAATTAGAATGTGAGCATTAGCATCAAGAATCACTGGCAGCTTCCGTCTTCCCATTACGCCTTAGCCTTCAGAAAAACTTCAGCATGTTTATCTCATTCCTCAGAAGTCTTCCTCAAAACATGGGGCTGTGGAAACAGTGGTCACCTGTAGCCTACAAATCAAGTGAAAGTGACCATTTGGCATTGTGAACACACCCCATTACACGAAGTGCACCACAACAAAATGTGACATCTGCATTTAACCCATCACACGTGGAGCAGTGAGCAGCTGTCAACAGCGCCCGGGGAGCAGTGTAGCAGGATGGTACATTGCTCAAGGGTACCTCAGTGGCATCTGGGCCAGGACTTGAACTGCCAACCCTCTGATCACATGGGCAAGTCCCTAACCACTAGGCCACCACTGCCTATGCCAGTGTGCTCTGTTCAGCTGTCCTGGGAGAGTATTTTAAGCATTTATAGAAAGCAGGTCAGGGGGAAGTTGCCAGTGTAAAGGCAGTACAATCCTCACGACCAGGGCACAGCAACGCTTCGGAGTCCTTCTAGTGTAGATAAATACAAACCACCTGCTGTGTACGTTACATTTCTAGCGAAGATATGGGCTGAACTCGTGTCTTTGGGGCTTTTTAGTTCTTAAATGAACCAAATATGACCAAAAAAAAACACTTTAGATTTCAATAAAATGAGGGTGTTGACCATTTTTTACATTTTTTTCTACAAAAAATGCCTCTTTTCCACTAAAAGGTAACTAATCCCTCCACCACCCTGAAAAATATCACTCAGTATTGTGTTTTCTGTTCTGGCCCCTCATCCCAGACCAGAGGGAGACAGATCGCACAGAGGGAACGAGCAATGCCACCCTTCTCTTTCTCTCCTCTGTCTTAATACGCTTGCTAGTGAACGTATTAACGCCTCATCATCGACTCCGAAAAGAACCTGAGATTTGATCTGACAAATCTATCAAAAGACACTGGAATATGGGACAGGGTGCAAATTTAAAATAGCAGGCTACCGTTTAGCATGACAGTGTCTACATTTTTTCGAAGTGCATCAGATTCATTTGAATTTGATCTGCATCTCTGCAACTATGAAGTGCACCAACCTTCCTCATTCTTTTCTGTCTCTGTATTGCTCTTTGGTACCCAGTGCAGAATGTCAAACACAGATTTCTAGTGATCATTTACTATGAGGACTTCAAAGAATACACAACACCAAGCCAGCCTGGTTTTTTCTTTTTACAGTGGAGAGCTCACAAGTGCACGTGTGATGGGTTAAATGCAGAGGTCACATTTCGTTGTGGTGCCTGTGTGTGTTCACAATGACAATGACACAATTTCTCTTCTCTATTTTCTTACATGCAGTGCAGCTTCCTCAATTTTAACCGGATTTAGCATGAACCATACAGATTTTTCCTTAAAACACATTTTTAATTATTGTGACTTGAACTTGAAAACGTTAAACTTTAAAATCCAATCCATTTCAAGACCAGTCCACAACCATTAAGCACTGTAAGAGGAAAAACTACAGTATTACTGAATTGTTTACCTGCAGAAAACCTGTAAGGGGAAAATTAAATTAAAATAAATTAAATAAATAATTGCCTGATAATACAATGCTTTCCTTTCAAAAAAAGAAAATTGTCAGGCCTGAGAACTTAAACAGTAAAATTATACTACACTCTACACAGTGTATATGGATATTATCATTGACTTACTCTAGAACTAAAAGCAACTGTCACATTTTGCCAAATGTTGCATCAAATCATGAGCTGAACTGCACTTTTTTCCAGAGTTTCTTTGGCACATAAATTGAGATGCGAGTCTGAGATGTGTTGAGTCACAGACAGTGTACACCAGTACGAGAATGGAGATGGCACTAAAATTGTGTGTGTGTGTGTGTGTGTGTGTGTGTGATTTTACTTTTTTTTTTAATGCTATGCTGAGCTCATATCTCACTGACAGCTAGCAGAAGGAGCCAGGCTGCATATCTTCTGTTAGGCTGCGGAGTCTGACAGGTCAATTCAGTGCAAACAACTTCTATCAAACAGTCTCTTTCCCCACGGGATCCACCCAAGAAAACAACAAAACTCCCTTTATTAACCCTGCAGGAGTCTTTGTGTGGCAAACCCCACATAAGTCAGTATGTCATGCCACTCCTGGCTCTGAGGCAACCTCTTTCGGCCCACGCACCTGCTTCCCTCCCTCCAGTTCGCTTTTCCTGTGGGCTGCTGCAAGGGCACGAGCAGTGGCTGGACCATCCCGGCTCGGGTAGGAATGCAACCCTTCCTAATTCGACAGCCAAAAGCATTCTGGCAGCCAAGAGCACGAAAAAAGCAAGTCGGAGCTTGAAATCTGCTCAACATAGATCAGTCATCACAGAAAGAATGGGGAGGGAGGTGTCTGCCAAAAGCTATGGCTCTCTACTAGTTCTTTGGAATGCATCATCGATATCGTTGTGCCCATATTAGTTGTACACAATATCAGTTCTTAGTTTTGGAATTACTGATGGATTAAACAGTCTTTCACATCCTATTGCGCCCAAAATCTGACAATTAATTGTGGTATTTCCAGTTTAACGGATGTTTCAGATTGTTCACAACAAAACAGTTTTAGTGTAATTTTACGAGAAGTTTCTGTAAAGAGAAAGAGAACTGTAAAGGAACTTGTCTTTACGCACATTTTCTATATTTCTGCATAATCAGATGATTCGGATGTAAGTCATTCAGAGTGGGCTGGTATGTAAAGCTCTGTTCTAGAGTAACTTACCAAGTCAGAAGTTAGCAGTCAGCAGTTGGAAGAGGAACCAGATGTCTGAAAAGTTTAATGCCTCCAAGAGCTTCCTCTCAGAAAGTTATTACATGAAATGTTTATGAATATGCTAACTGATGCATTGTGTTACAGTAGTTTTGAGATAAGGCTTTGGTCTAAATGTTTGAGGAGATACATGTAAGGCACTGTGAGGAATCAGTCCCCAAAACAAACCCATTTATCACATCTGTTCACCAGATTTACCATTAGTTTAGCATCACATGTCAAACTCACTCACTCTTCAAGTACTGGTACAGCAAAATTTAAATCATTTGCTTAACCATTGAGTCCATTATGGAAAACTGACAATACCGACAATCAAAAAAGCACTGCACATAAATAAAGTACAATGATTACAGTATGTAGACTAAAGTACATCCTATTAATCCTAGAGAATGGTTGATCAACAAATTATATTGATTTGTAGTTATTCTCTGCATTCTCAGCTCTTGGCTTTTGAATTATTCCCCCAAAGACTCTTGTTAAAGATGGCATTAGAATGCTAGCACTAGCCCTCTATTCTCTGTTTTGCTGTATTCTGTGTTTTAAACTGTCTTGTATTGGAATGACCATGTTTTTTTTTCTTCTATGATTATGGATACATCCATATAAGTACATTTCCGAAAAAGGTGGGACACAGTAAAATGTAAATAAAAGTAGAATGGTGAGGATATACAAATCATGTAAACCCATATTAAATTGTAAACAAAACAAAGAGAATATGACTGAAATCCCAGATCAGGCAAGAATGGAGCATTCCACTTTTAAACTTCCAGCAATTGTTGTCCTCAGTTCCCCTAACTGAGGGTACAAATGCCAATGCTAGTTCTTTTTTGAAACGTGCTGGCATTACATTCAAAATGTGCTTTTATTTTTCATAAAACAATAACATTTCTCAGTTTCAACATCTGAAACGTTGTTTTGGTTCTATTTTCAATTAAATATGCAATTAATGACTTGTTGATAACATATAAAAACATGTGTCATCACATTTTATTCAGATGAGAAAACCTTATACGACCCATATTGTTTTTTCTTTACATGTGAAGAGTGAAAGCAAAAAACTCACAATATATAATTTTCATAACCATTAAAATTATGAGTAAAGTCCTGGAACTTCATCTTTATTTTTTCCATTCACCATTTTTGATCATTTTCAATTTTAGACTTTTCAGTACCTCCTGACTTAGAACACATGTGCAGACTCACTAGTGGATTTGAGTAGTAAACAAAATGGCAGTGTTTGTGTTGTAGACATTGCATCCTATAAAGTCAATGCTGAGACACTGGTCAAGCAAGTGTGAGTGTGTTAAACTATGAAAAGTCAGGTCTTCTCACATTCACTGCAAACATCCTCAAAGCAACTGCTACACTGGGCTGCACTGCACTCAGCCAAAAGACCTGATTCTAAAAACATTTGAGTAGCCTTCATGTGAATTACTACTGTGCCTTCAGCAGTGGTGATAAATGCTCAGTGACTTTGACAATATATTTTGTGACTTTTTGGGCAAACCTCAGCTACTTTCTGCAAAACAGAGGCACCTATCTCTGCTCAGTGTCTGCTCTGTTGAGTGAGTGGCAGAGAGGCAGAAAATCAAATTGGACGCCTCCCAAACCGCTAACTTCTACACTTGATAGTATGTAAAACTAGTGCACCATTAGCAGTGCATTCAGGAGTGTAGTATGTACAGTAAAAAACATGCTGTTTGGGACACAGCCTACATTCCTATTCACCCCAATTTCCCCATCAACAAAAGATGGGAGACCAATAATTGTTGTTGCCAGCAACAGAGAACATCTAGGAACATTCACTAACTTTTTAACAAGAAGTTAGCAACTTTGCAAAGAATATAGGCAGGAAACATGCCTGGTCCACAGCAAAAAGAGGCCTGACACTTCCAAAAATGTATAAGCAATGCATGCATGTGGAATTAGATATTAATTACATTCTTCATTCAAAATTCCATTTTTTTATCTTATTACTCAATAAATATTTAACTTCTGTTGTAACAACCACTACTATGTTAAACCTTAAAGTGGAGCTGGTTAAGATTCTGGGTAACTGCAACAGCAACACTGGATATTTCCCACTAGATTTTAGTATTCATATTTGAATCTTATCAGTCAGAGGCTAACAAACAAGACAGAACTGATCCTTACTGTTGTTGTTTTAAGCAGTTATCTAGCATAGCCAGTGGGCTAACACCTCAGCCAAAGCCCTGCCTCAGCACATCCCTGAATTGGCTAGATTCTTCTTTCCCTTAAATACTTGCTTAGATCTGTCTTTATTTCACTCCGATAGCATTGTCAGTGTTGTGGTTTGTGAGTGTGTTGGCCTGTAACTGCTTAGTGCTAGATTAGAGTGGTTCAAATCTGTGCCTTTTAAATGTAGTCAAATGGGTTTTTTCCTGATATATTCAGTTTATATATATATATATATATATATACACACATATATATACACACACACACACACACACATACACACACATACATACATACATACACACACACACATATATATATATACACACACACACACACACACACACACACACACACATACATATATATATATATATATATATATATACACATACACAGACGTATGTATATATAATGTGTATAAAATTGAACTGTTTATATCATTCACACGTGTTATCTATAAGCTAACATTAGCAGGAAGGAATGTTAGCATGGTGCTTGCTGCAAACCAGCACTAACATAGTTAGCTTATGGGCTAGTGCTGTCAAGGGTGAAAAGTCTCTGCTAAAAACCTACATCAACATTGTAAAGCATTTGCAAGAACTGTAGCAGCTGTTTGGATTTGAAAATGTTGCTTTTTGCAAAATTGCAATTTTGTTTAAAAAATAAATAAAAACGACCTTTGTCTACACTACAATCGGCATCATTTTGGTCATTTTTTTCCCCAGATTATTAAAACCATTGAAGGCACATAACCTCAGGATTTCAGAACTAATTTAAAGATTTATCCACAACTAAACCAGTTTTAATTTATTGAAAACATTTCTAATTATTCCAACAAAATACACTTTGGCTTAAAAAAGCAGCCCCAGCTGCTGAATTACACACAAGCAGAAACTAAATGCTTCAGTGTGAACACATAACTTTCCAAATACAAGAGAAAGACTGAATTCAGAACTCAACATTTACAGCTTAATCACTGTTTAGCCCCAACAGGAATGGTAAGCGGTTAAAAAAAAAAAAAAAAAAAAAAAAAAAAAAAAAAAAAAAAAACAGGTCGGCAATGCCCATGCTACTTTTTGAGTGGCTTCCCTGCACTGATCATGCATTAAACAGCATAATGTTCGAGATCATGTCAGCCCTGGCCATTACCAGTACTGCCAGCTTGTTTTGCCTCTTAGACATCTACAAAGGCCCACAGCCCATGAAATGTTGAGAACATTTTAAGGTGTAAAAAAGCACTCTTGATAGCTTCACAGATTACCAGTGAAGTCTGACCTGAAACGACACAGTTTGTTGTCCACAGATCTATAATCTGACTGGAAGAATTTGATGAAGAAATTTTAGAGGAAACTGTGCTTCCTAGAGTCCAAAAAGCAACTGGCACTGGCTTACAGACTTGCTCCTGATGGAGCATGCAGAGTCTCCAAGCATTTCATCAGCTTTAATAATCATTAAAAAAACATAATAAGTGTTTATCGAGCCTTGTATTAACTGTAAGCATGTAGAACTCTCCTTATTCTACTTTTCTTATCAATATATATTTGCACACAGACAACATGGATGCACAGCGAGCTGCAGATATGTGTAATGAAACAGCAGGTAGCTGAATCATTTGTGTCAAACTCCCCCAAGAGCCCCCATATCTCAGCAGTGGCATCATAGTGCACACTGCACTCAAGAGGAGAATACTGCATAACTGGCTTTCATCATTCTCTCCCTCTCTCTCTCTCTCTGTGTCTTTGCCTCTTGGTGTCCGTCTTCCTCTGCTTTTTGCAGGCCTCATTCACAGAGCACTCATGTCTTACTAGTAGCACACACTGATGTGGCCTTATATGCCCTGCCGACTGGGTAGCTCTTGGCCGATCTGTAAAGCTGGTCATGCTGAGCACGAGGAGCAAAACCCACCACATTCGCATCCTCTCAGTGCTGACAGACCCAATTAGCATGCTGCTACAGGCATGTCACGCACAAGAGAGCAACAGAGCTGTCTAAGCAAAGCCAACTTTACCCTCTACGATATTATAATCTACAGATAATATAACGTGAGTGACCCGATGACTCCATACAGGCCACTAGACTTACTGAAACACAAACCTCTCCATGATCCAGTGATGTCACATGTATAAACACATCGTAACTCGGAAGACGGAAGTCAGCGTTATGTCAACTTCAGCCTTAACATCTTCGCTGTTACAAATGTTACGATTATGTTGAATCTAATACTAGGAAGCAAATACTAGTAAAATCACATTTAAAAGTTCTTCTTTACTGATCGTGTGAGCAGTCATATAGATTCATCATATACTGAACTCCTTATCAAATTTTCCAAGAAAAAAGTCCCAGCTGATAGGGCATTTTCTTTGATTTTTGAGTTACATGCTTCAGTTGAAGTTCACACTGTCGACTTCAAACACACTAGTGGTGGGAACTGGTGCAGAGGCAATGATATGATACAAAAACAAAATTTGGGGCACAAAACAATATTATTTTGATTTTATTATTAAATGCACTATGCTTAGGAGTCTCAGCCGCCATCTTGCCGACTCTGACTTCGTATGTAAATACTAAATAAATATATAAACCTGTTCGGTGCTGCTGTACTGATATAATATTAGGCCCAAAAAACACATTATACTACACTGTATTAATTTTTTTCTCTCTCACCTTTAAAGAGCCATCAGTAGCTGTGTTCACACTTAAATCCTGAAAACTCTCTAGGTCTATGTGAAAGTCAGGGCTTTGTCTCATGATTTACAATGTAGCCAACTTTAGGCTTAGTTCAGTCAAACCCTGGCTTTCAGTGTCTCAACTGTGGACCTCTTTTTAAATAGGGCTACACTTTCACTTTTCAAAAAAGCCTGATACAAGTAAACCAGAAATTGTGTTTAAGCATGTTAACAACATGCTTTTTTTGAAAATACTGCTTTTTGGTGTATTAAACATAGATAAGACATCAAATCAATACTATACTTCAGAAGATCAGACTATTTAGGAGGTGTTGGCCTACTGCGCTAAACTGTCTGTGTTTTATTATTTTCACTGCATTTATAACAATATAGAAATTAATGCCAGATTTCTATAACCTAACATTTTAGTCATGGTTATGTACAGATGTTGGCGAATATGCAAATGAAAATATTTGCATCAGACCACAATCCCCATATCAGCGTATCCCTACAAATGTGAAAGAGGCTGGATTGGTAAAGTCGGACTCCGTGTGCAAAGGATCCGTTTCCATAGGGCAGAAAATCAAATTTGAACTGCAGGTGTGAACGCGGCTTTTTGACTTGTGCTGTAAATGACATCCCTGAAGACTGATGGGCCGAATGGCCTAGATACTGAAACAAAGGATTACAGAGACGCTATTTACATAAGCAAATTGCTTGGCAGACGAAGCCCTCAGAGGTGACTTTGAGTGCCGCCCGTGTTCCATTAAACGTCCATTACTCATGTAACCTTCCAGATACATGCAGGCGAGGAGATGTTGTTATGGAGAGGTAGGCTTTCGTTAGCACATCCCCTAAGTGGCTACATTGAGTTGCCTCTGATCATCTGACCTACAGATAGTGTGTCTGTGATGCTGATAGAGCAGCAGGCTTTGCTTTGTTAGACTACTGCACCAAGCAGGGGGGTTAGGGGGGTTCCCTTTCCTTAACCCGTTAAAGAGAATCCTCTTTGCCTGTCTCACTCATTCCGCCACTCTGGTATGGTTAGATGTGGTGTGTGAGTAATTATATCGATTTCCTGCTGGGCTTACAGGCCTTAAATGTGCCAGATTACGCTCCGTGAACGCTCTCCCTGTCTCTGTTCTGTAGCTTCACAGGCTGTGTAAAAGGCAGCCCACTGTGTGCTCCCCGTCAGGCCAGCGGGGGCAAATGAAGGCGACAGTATCAGGCTGTCCTTGGGACTTTCAGGTCACCTGTGTGTTTGAGGGAGAGGTGGAGGTAATCCCATAGAAACACAACACAGGCCATGTCAGCATGGCAGACACAGTGGTTTTCTCTGGTATGTTTGTTCTAGGAGCTAATTACAGTCTTAACACTGATCTGAAGACCTTGAATAAGCCCGATCAGCTTGTGAGCTCTCGGTTTGGTAACGCTCATTAGAAGAACCCCTTTAGGCACACTGAAGCTGGATAAAAGTGTTGTCTTCCCAATCATGAGTCATAATCTGACACACGAAAATATTTCCAGTGCATTGCCATCTCACTGAGCCGTGAATGGAGGCTGAAGAGCAAAGGACAACGTCCTGAGGAAGCTACTGTAGCAGCATCAAGCTGATCCATCACGTTGCTCCTGAAACCTCACGCATGCTTGAGAGAACCGAGCACTGAGTTTGTAGTTCGTTTCACTGAGATTGAGTCAAAGCAACCAATGCTGAACACAACGAGAGACTATGGCTCCAAGAACACAACCTTTGAACAGGGAGGACAGCGGCGCTAATGCAAGCACAGTTTCCTCACACTGCCTTTCTGCTCGTTATTTCCCCACTGGCCACAGTCACGTACGCTAACCGACCAAGCGGAATCAGCCGGCTCAGTGGGGAAGGGAGGGGCTCATTAGCATGCCCAATTGGTGCCTTTGAGTCAGTTATCACAGTTGCTGTACACTTGTCTCCTTGATTCATGGCCACAAAACAAACATAAGCAAGATGAAAATGTCACGGCTGTCGGCGGTTAACCCTGCACATTAGCGGGCCCAATGACAGTCTCGGTTTTGGATACAAACCACCCAGCGGTCGTTTACACCCAGCACATTATTAGAGGAGCACATTGGGCGAGCTGTGAAGTGTGAAAATGTTGTGCATAAATGAACCTTTCTGATTCCGAGTCCTCTAATGTGATATGATGCACTGTAGAGAAATTTACAAACGCAGATTTCTGTACAGTGGTGGTGATGGGAAGCAGAGATCACCATGTGTACAATGCTGATATAGCCATTTCAGTGACTTCTGAAAACCACTAGTGAACCTACACATGCATATGTTTCCATCAACGCACACATGCAAACAAATTATAACCTGGACATTATTAAAGGTCAAATACAGCAGTGTAGTCATAAGCAAAAACAGCTCCTCAGTACAATACACTGCTCACAGTAAAATGAAGAAAATATTATTGTTGAGTGAACACACACATTGATTTGTATGTTACATTGATGCACCGGATCGTGCAACATTTGGTTGAACCATAGATACAGATGGATACACTGCTACACCTCTAAAATATATATATATATATATATATATATATTATGAGAGAGAGAGAGCGAGAGAGCGAGAGAGCGAGAGCGAGAGCGAGAGAATATTGATAAATAGTGGTTAAAAAAAACATTGTGTAACTATTTTTCCACATAACATCCTGCAAATACTTTTTATTGTTCATCTGGTTTCTGCTGCCACCACTGTAATTTTTCTCGAATGGCACGGTTTCCCTTAAACTCATCCTTAAACTACCTTGAAAGTTCAACACTCAACACTTTAATCCTGAAAAGAGAAACCAGTGGAATCCCCTTTTAAATCCACATCAGTGTTATGAGACTAAAGCAACAGTAGTGAATATGGACACGTTATCTGGGTAACAACCACAAATCCACTGAAGGCACTGGCAGTGTGCGACAATGCAAATTGCATGTTTGCTGAAGGACATCTCGGCCCTAATCTTGCAAATGTGCAAACCACACAAATTCCGTGTGATATTTTAATGTCACAGTGGGGTGACATGCAGCATGATTGTCTGACTGGAAAAACAGAGCACTGTGAATAAATCTCAAAACAAAGGCTCCAAGGTACAGGAAATTGTTATTAGCACCTTGCCCTTGCAATACAGCACTCTACACAATCTTAGACACGATTCAGTGAAGAACACAGAACGCTCTCTCTTCTCCATCTTTGCTGAAAAACCAAACGGGAGGTTTAGCCTCACAAGTAGGCCATGCAATCCCATCATTCGCCAAAGGGTCCCACACTGTAGCAGTGCATTTCTGTGTTTCTGCACATTGGTTGCACATCCCCTGTGGATTACTGTGGGGATGCTTAAAATGATGAACTGGCCTGAATCAAATCTGTCCAATTTCATTTACTTTTTTTAATTAAATAAAGCCGTGGACGTCTGTAGTGGAAAAGGAGAACATTAGGGGAGGGGAAGGGAGGGGAGGGGGCAGCACTAGCTTATTTAGAGATCCTGACCCTTTACACCAGAAAGTACACAGCGGCGAAACCTCTGACAATCACATATGCAAGGACGAGCCTGAAGACCGATCAATACACACAGTGTCGGTGAGTGTAATAACACAGACATACGATCGCACCACTGAACACACAGTCCTGAGCGCGGGGACAAACAGACACGCTTACAAGCGCGCAGTCATGCAAACAGTCACCCACACACTCCATCACCGAGCCACTACTGCATGCAACGGTCATCTTAAACTCATTTCAAAGCGGAGATGGTGACCTTCCTGTGAGAGCCTGCTTTCGCAAGCCTATTTAGATTTGTCCTACCATCAAACCCAATCCAACAGCATATTTGAGGCATGCCGTTCAATACGGGATGTCTGGAGGTGCCAGTCCAGAGGAGGCATCAGGTGGAACAGCTAACCAAGCGTCTCCTCGTCCATCATCGCATTGCTCCCGCCTGCCTCCATTAACTGTCCGCATCAAGGCCACCGTGGCCTGTCGAGCAGGAGAGCCAGGAGCAATGAGCTTTCACATAGCTCGATTTCGCCCGAGGTGCTTGCGATGACCCCAAGCTGCACTGCCTCCCTACAGCGGCTAACTCTGCCCCGTCCTCCAAGGATATTACATTAGTCATTTCGATCCACCTTGCCTAAAAAAAGCTCACCGTTTTTTTGTGCGGCTGCTAACAAGCGTTTTCAGAGCTCTCTCTCCAAGCTCTTCACAAGAACAGCATGACAACCCTTCTCTCGCTTGATTACGAAACGCATTCAGTGAGCAGTTAACTTCATTCACTTCTCACCAAGTCTGAGACCAGGCATAGCTCAAACTGCAAATGCTTGCATACACCCAACTCCACAACTAAAATACAGTCCCATAAGTCACTAAACGTAAGGAATATATACATAATAAAGTCACAAATATCATATTCAAAAACACATCAGCGCACACCATCCTGACAGAACTGAAGAGACAACTCAACTGAATGTACATGAATAGGTCTAAACACAGCTGATTCCCACATGTCCTACTCAGATCATCTACAAGAAGGTGTCCCTTCTGGAGTTCCCAGAATTTTGTTCCAGCTGGACCCAGTCATGTGGATAAGCAGGAGAGGACATTAGATACAATATGGACAAGAACCTGTGGCCAGATGATGCAGATTAGATACAGTAAACAATTACTTCATCTGTGAGCTGGTTTTTTTTCTTTGCAAGACAGACAGACAGACAGACAGACAGACAGACGGACAGATAGATAGAGACAGACAGAGACAGACACAGACAGAATGACATTTTATCTATTTTTTACATATTTGTGCTGTAATGAGGTTTCTTTTTGTATGTGTATTGTCATTTCAGCAATATTAAACCAATCTTCATCTGACCTATATAGAAAAAAAGAATTAGAATAGAATTTTTTAATCTACAGTAAATAAAAGTCCAAAGGTCACTGATTAGCTTTACTCTAATTATGCTAAGTGAAGACTTCTAGCCTTCATCCATTGTTAGCAACATCAGCTTGTACCTCTAACATTAAAAGTCGTCAATGCTCCTTACTGTGTTTACTGTGACTGTGCTGCACCTGACGAAGTATTGAGTTGATTTTGAGACGTGTTTTCCTGGGTTGGGTTAACAGATGATGCAATCATCCATCATGATGTTGAGCAGGGCATCATGTTCCCCACACCTTGCTGCACCTGACCACAACATTGGGGCACACCCTGCCACACATGTACACACATGCATATGCTGCAACTCATTTTCCTCTCGTTTTTTTTTTTTTAAGCAGTTCCACACTTTTATAATTGCAGAAGTTTTCAAATTAACACCATTCTCCTCTTTGTACAGCAGCATAAAATCACATGAACATTTTACCAGTATGTTTTTTCTTCTTCTGTTGTTTAATGGCAGTTGGCAGCTTTTAGGCCCAATACCACCACTTTCTGAAATATCAGCAAACTGTTAAATTTATTCTAATGTCAAGCTGCGTGTTTCTGCAGAGAGATGTGTGAAGGGTTTTAAAAAAGTGAACTTAGTACTTTAATATGCTTTAATGCTTGCTAGGAGATTGTATTGTGGTCACGTTTAGGCAATTTAAAAAAATTAAGGCAGTCTTCCAAGACCCCAAGATCTGCAGAATAGCCCGATTAACTTTTCTGATCATTCTAGGAATTAAATCCTTACACTCAAGTGCATGCTGCAAAGGTCATTCTCGATTCAATTTGCATTCTTATTTTGTAGACAGTCAAACACTGAGCTTTTAGCCAGAAGAAACAGAACCACGCTGTGGGAATGACCTCGGACAGTCAGCGGCCACCCAAGGTCACAGAAACCAGAGCTTGACATTTCTAGGTATAGCTCGGGAATTTTAATAGCATTATACACTGAAAAGATCTGCGAAACGAAAATGATGGCCTCCTTTGATGTCAAACGTGAAAGACCTTCTGATCTGAAGTTGGTCATCTTTGGGATTCAAAGGAAAATGCTGCAGTGCATTAAGCCCAATTTGAATCCCATTAAAATAAATGCTTATAGACCACTGCGGACAGAACTGAGGAGACTAACGTTAAGCACTGTCAAAATAGATATGTCTGCACAGTGATTGTCCTGTCTCTCAGCACAGTATGTTATTTTAGCTCTGTGACAGACTAGTTAACACAACTTCGAGTACAAATACACATGCTCACACCCAGCTCACAGTTAAAGGAACTGTACACCTAAAAATCTAATCGACACAATTATGCCCTTTATCTCAGAACAAGTCGAACAGACAGGCCATCTTTAGAATCAAAGTTTCGCACTGAAGCTACAAGACTAATGAGCACTAGAAGTCCACGGTCGCCCAAATGCTTTCCATAAAAATAATTGTCAAAACTTCTTTCAAACCACTCAAGCCTCATTCAACTTCTATATAAGGCAAGAAGTGTCATTCACATGGAGAAATATGAACCAACAGTCCTTCTTACAACTACCTGGTGAATATTTGGTTGCTTTTAGCGGTGATGTTTCATTCATTTTTATAGCTTTCAGTAGAACCATAACATCATATTTTGTCCTACATAATTAACTAGATCAATTCTGGACCACCTTAACGAACAGCTGGATGCAGTTTGAACATCCTGAGAAAGGTTTTGGGGACATGTTTACAGAAAGGAATTGGGTGACAATTGACAGTGTTTGCTAGCAAGGTTAGCCTTTGTAGCGCCAGTTAGAAACTACAAAAGCATATTCTTGAGTCCAAGTCTTGTTGACATCTGGGGAAAGCACAAAATTGTGTAGATTAATTGTTTTTACTGAATCACTTCTTTAAAGGAACATCTGGCAAAGTAATGCAAGTAGACAAAAAGAACATGAGAGCAAGATCATGGAGAACAGAAAGGCACAAATAATGGTGAGTGACAATTCTGGCAAAAATGTTCTTTTATGATTTTTCCTGCTACTATTCATTTAGACGTACGCACATGTACATTGACTATTGTAGCACTGAGACATTATTAGACCATATTAAGCAAATGTCAGTCAATGAAGAACTTCACTGCATCTCAAATATGTCATTCTGGAGAAGTTAACGGCTTTGCTCATCATACTCCTTCATTACATGCAAGAGAAAAGCAGACATAAGGCTTAGCTCATTAAAGGCATACTGAAGGCTGAATAATGACTCTTTTCCTGTTCACTGAACATTACAGTTCTTTACATATCAGCACATCCACAGCCAAGCTGCATGTGCTTGGTAGCAGTTTTACTGTAATCCCCATTCCTGGTCCTCAACAAAGCTAAATGTGCCTCAGGAACATTTACAATGGTATATAATCACACAAGCAAGACTAGACATGCCACAACACAATACAATACTCTGCAGTAAATCATAGGACAACCATTTTTAGGCTTAAACAGAAACCGATGAGCACAAATGACTCATTATTGAGTTGCTCGCAGAAGGCTTTTCCATAGAAATGAGCTCATATATCAAAAAATGGATGGAAATCCCTTCTGCACTGCATAACAATAACGCCAAAAGGGTTCACCCCAACCAGCCAAATCTTATTATTAACCTTATTAACAGTCATGGATGAATAATCTTTATATTAACATGATTCATAATCATGAATGAATACAAATTAGAAAAAGAAGACTCCAAAATTCAGGTTTTTCTACAGTGCGACTGTAGATCCAGTACACTCGCATCCTTTATCTATCGCATTGTAAAGCCTGGCTAAACAATCCAGAGTGTGTACATCCTTCAGTGACTAACCAAAAAGAAAACATCACAGGAGAAGCCTAATTTCCACCGATTTAGATCACTGGCAAGTTCCACTGACAAGCTAAGATCAAACTTCAGAAGCACAAGACGCTATTTGATCCTAAACTGAGCACAGATAATGAGATTCGAGCAAATAAAAAAAAGACTGTCAATACACAGCATTTACATAAAAATGGGATAAACCTCACTGGGTGTTAATACACTAAATTACATTCATGTGGCCACAGTTAAAATCTTTAACTGAGTGACAGTAAAATTATTGCATTACTCTCTGAAATCTTTCATATAGATTTCTGTCAAACCTGAGCAGATAGGAGTTATAATAGTCTCCCTCAAATGCATTCTGTCATCTACAGTGTGTATTGAATGCTCGCAGTCACACTGGGGCCTGTGCTCCTGATTGTTTTTGTGTGTGTGTTAAAATTCTCACTGCTGCTCACAGCCTTTGGAAATGTGAAGCAGTGGGGTTTAGCAGACAAAAAGGTTTCCCTTGAGCCTTGTTAAAGTACGGCTACAATAACAGTCTACAAGTCCATGAAAGCGCATCCAAACTCTCATCGGGCTGTTTTGGTTACTGTGCCTTTAAAATACATGTAAATGTGCTCTATTCTCATTGGCTGCCCTGTATAATAATTGAAAAAGCACACGAAGAAGTGACAAACTTCTCACAACGTCAGCATGAATACACGGAGCTAAACTGCTGCAGGCTAAATAAAGGTATTTACGTAACTTAGATGTTTTTTGTGACGTCACAAATACAGTGCACTCAAAATGGACTCGTTTTTGCAAGCTTCTGCATATATATGTTGGCACTGTTGACATCGGACATCAAATTCTTATTTCAAAACCACATGTGAAATCAGTTTTTCATGATATGGGTCCTTTAAAGCCCACCCTACAGAAATCTTGATAAGATTGCTAGTAGAAGCTATGCAGACAGTTATACAGCCTAAATAAATCAGGCTAACTATCACATGTGGAGATTTAGAGCTAAAGAGAGCATGTCAATATCCTGAAGGTCATTAAATCAGGTGGAGTTGTCACTTTAAGTTAACCAGTCACATAGTCATGCTCATTCGACGTCCAAATGCTGGCGATTTAACAGAATAGCATCAAAAAGAGCTTTCAGAGTATCCAGATCAGTCGATTCATTGGCCGTTTCCACCAACATTAAAGGCAATGTTTCAGTCCATAAGAGATGTCCAAAAGCACAGAGGCCATAATCGCTGGCTAAGATCAATTCAGCAGGTCTTGGCTTGGAGGCTTATCAATCACCTCATCACTTCAGTGGCGCAAGAAGTTGTGCGCTGGCACACTCACACTCTCTGCGGAGCTGCCACGTTCTTATCCCACTAATCCGGATCACTGCAGCCACCCAGTCAATCAGCAGCAGGGGTTAATTAACTTATTCAAATCCTGATTGGATTAATGTGCCGTGAGGTGGTCCGGCCTGCTTGGTCTCATCACATAAATATAAACACACACACACTCAGACAAGCCACAAGATGACTAAAGCCAGTTAGACCGTGTTTTTAATAAGACAAGCTCAAAGTCTAAAGTCAAAATACCATTAAAGAACAAGGTGGAAGATGGAAAAGATGGAACGACAAGGGCCCCAGAAATGGCACTCCCTTGTTTTATCTGCAAGTAGCACTGGTTCACTCTGTCAAGTCCCATCGTGTCTTCCTTTTCATGAATGGGGCTACTTTTATTGGACAGCTTCATCAATAAGAGCCAGTGCAGGTTAAGTACCTCTCTCCAGGGTCCAACATCAGTGACAAGCTAAGGACCCAATGCTTATTGACCAAGCTTTCAGCACATGGATGTGAGGCACAAGTTATGTTTCCCATGGTGCTCCAGCAGCTCAAGGTCTTCAGGTAGGAACTGTGGACCCTATTAAATCATAAGAGTCTAAGCCTAGTCTGAGCTCCACCAAATCTAGCTCTGCGAGGAGAAAGACCTTGCCAGCCTTCGATGAGAGGCATGACAGTCACTGCCTTTGCGCTGCCAAGGGAGTCCGACATGAGCCTTTTTTTGTTGTTGTTGTTTAACTCCTGTTCTCCTTGCAACTAGGCAGATGAAGACAGGCCAGCTTTGCTGTCACTGCACACTGTCGTACGCTGACAGGCTCCCGAAAGGCTCTGCGTCAGCCACGCTTGACCAGGCAGGAAGTCCCTGGAAATGCAGAAGGGGGCGAAAAACATTTCTGTCTGAAATGAAATAATGAAATAATGTAGGAAGCTACAGATGGATTTATGATCAAACCAGGGTTCGTCCCACCCACAGAAGAGACAATTTACAGAGGCAGCCCTCCCCACTGCAGGTCTGCAGGAAAGATCACATTAGTAATACTCACTGGGGAGCTGGTAAGGAAGAAAAAAAGACGTGTACTTAAACAGTTTATTATTAGCTCATATTATTAAGAGCCAAATCCCAAAGGTAAAATTAAGCTAGAATCCAACAGTTCACAGGCCTCCCTCTTTACTTTTCCATCCTCCTTAATTCTGCTTGCCTTAAAGCTGCAGTAGGTGAGATTGAGAAGAGGACAGTGTGCTACTTCCAGGCTCCTCCCATGTCCTCTTCCCTGTGCTCCAGCCACGCCTTGCACGATCAGACCGGAAAAGACAAAATGTAATCTAAACGCCATACAGCTAGATATTATAAAATGCCTTACAAACTTTCTCTAGGCTGTAGTTTTACTAAAAATCTCAACATCAATTTTAATTGGTTTGAAGCGTGGGGGGGGGGGGGTGGAGTGCCTGCTACATGTCTGATTGACATGCCTCCTGGCTCTGATTGGCTGGATTCTTGCACATGGCACATGTGGAGACAGAGAGGACTGAATTTGTCAAAGATTATCCATCTCATGTACTTCTGTCAGCACGTAGTAACAGCTTCAGTGAGGACGACAAAGTTACGTGTATAAAAGTTCCCTCCCGCAGCTTTAAGACTTATGGAAGTGGTTCTGAGTCGGAAGGTTACGGCTGCGCTTGAGCCTGTCCCACTGTGCGCCGGGGTGTAGGTTGCAAACGTCACTTTGCCTGGAGCGGAAAAGCTTAGGGCGAAGCTTGTGAAGGGGAATCCAGAGGCTGGCCGCTCCAGAGGAAACACCTAAAAAGGGAGGGGTCGCGGAGGGAAATCGAGAAGAGAGTCTGACTTGGACCAATCAGCTCCGGAGTACGAAGGGAACACTCGAGCGAGCGAGAGTCTCGGGCTGACACAACACCCCGTTGTGTGCGTGTGTGTATGAATACCTGGGTATGTGCGCGTGACCACAGCGAAGCGTGCGTATGAGTGTGTCCCTGCTGATGGCCACTCTGATCCTGGACTTCTGCCGCACTGTCACATTTTCTCCCTTCTCACACACACACACACACACACTGCAGAGGCTCGCGGTCTCCAGTAGTAGCGGGGGGGGCTGGGTACACTGTGTGTCTAGCTCATCCGATGAAGACATTAAAGCAAGGCATCGACCACTACATACAGCCAGCCGGCCTCGTGCCCCGGCGTGTGTGTGCCCAGCTCTCTCTCTCTCGCTCACACACACACACACGTTAAAGTTGACAGTGCACTGTTGCATTCAAGGTTATCCCGCACCGAGAGAGCGGGCTGGCCCACACACTCCCCCATCTAGCAGGAGCGAGTGCTCGCAGCTCGGCTCGGACACGAACACGTCTAATGCGAGAGGTGAGCGCGCCGTGTTCTGCCTTAGCTAAGTCCTGTTAGCGGCACAGTACGCGCCTGCGGACAGTGGCCCGACCCGGCCGAGTGCAGCAGCTAATAACGCAATGTCACAAATGTTTACCGTCCACCGGCCGCATGGAGAGGCGCCGGTGGGGCCAGCGCGATCATGAGCAGCGCAGAAAACCACAAATGAACACTCGAGTAAGTCGCTAGCAGGCTACTTCCTGCTTGGCTCCCTCTGCCACCCCTCTCGGCAGAAACGTTAGCAGAAGAATCCACCCCTCACCTCCCGTCCGCCTCGGTCCTCCGCCACCACCGATACCCCCCTCCTCCCTCCCCCGAACACTCCATCGCGCTCCTACCGTGCTGGTGTGTGGATGATGTCGGTGCGAGGTGAAGGGAGAGCCTGCCGCAACGCTGCTCCGGGACAGGAGGAGTCTGCACACTTTCGCGGCCATCTCTAGAGTGAGAGCCAGGCAAGAAGGCAACTGCTGCGGACGAACTGAGTGGAGAGCGCGGAGGGGAAGGGAGGGGAATGGGGAGGGTTACTGGGCTGGTCTACCGCCTCGTACACACACACACGCACACGCACCAAGATCAGTCATTTTAAACCATACACAGTACAACTGACTGCTGATTCTGGCACAAACACGGGCACAGCTTTGAGTAACACAAAAATAAAAAAGAATGCTCACGTCCCAAACTCCAAGCACCAGCACTAGAAGTGAATACAGTAGTGTAAACACACACGGATTTGAAGTGCGTTCTTTAGGACGCAGCACACATTTCGCTCATGCAGCGTCGTCCTTATCAACTGTCTCCATGGCTACGGTCGAAACCGCGTATTTACGTAGCTCCTTTCGGTCGTTTCTCTAAAGATTAGCCTCCGCTCCGGGGGCAATTTGAAAGTAGCGACGCGATTGGCCCAGGGGTTACCTGCTGGCAGCGCACGAGCACTTCTTCAGCCAATGGAGAGCGGAGAGGCCGCCTCGTGCCTCACTTTGGCAACTTGAGCAGGACGCCGATTGCAGACGCTTCGACCAATCAGAGAGCACGGGACACTCACCAGGCGCCAGCTGCAGAAATCGCCGAGGAGAAGTTCAGTTTAAGTTAACAAACCGATTCGTTGCGATTCCAAAATATAATTCTTAATTTAATGCGCATTTTTTGCCGTGATTTTATAAGGTACTCTTATAGTGAAACGATATTAGAATTCCATTCCACAGTCTGTAACACAACAACAACCATGTAAAATGTATATAGTGTCTTTCACAATCCCACGGTCACTTGGGAAAGATAAGTACAGTGTAGATGCAGCAGAAAAAAAATATTTATAAAAAAGGATTGTCCCAAAAAAGCGATCTGAAGTGATTTCTGCTGTCGGACGATCCGATTGCAAGATTCATGAGATTCCTAATACTAAGCCATTGCGATTAGCCTGCTGATGTTATATTTCAGTCAAATGATGTGTTTTCAGTCACAGCCTGATGAATATCTGTTTCTAGGCATTACTAGGAGGGCCACACCCATCTCAACATGTCCTTGGCGCCTAAAGCAGAGTCACAGTTGTGCAACTGTGTTGTTCACTAACATTCTTGGCAGTAGATCTGTCCTTTCCATTATATTATTACTTTTCTATTATTAGTCTGTCCTTCAATCTGCTCTCTGGTTATGTAGGGCAAGGAGGTGCTTGGATGGCTCTGATTGGATCGATCCAAGCACCTCACTCGCCTTATGCCTTCACACAGTGGCCTAATATATTGATAATTTATCAAGTGAAATTCATCAGTATGTTTAGTCAGAGCAGTCGGTCCTTCTGTGGGCTAATGACTAAAGAAAACATGGAAAAATAGAATAGGCTTTGTGATTTTGAAACCTTAGACCCATAAATATGATGCCATTCTTCTGTAATCTAGTGTAGATTTGGACAAGGAGAAAAAGAGAAATATAGGAGTGTTTCTATGCATAGGCAACATAGGGCAACACTAGTGGAGAAGTGCAGATTGGGGCCCAGTTCATTTGCTCTGTCTGACACCATGTGTGATGTAATAGCCATTTCCAGGGCCAAATGCTCCTTTAGATCCCAAAGCACTGTGCACACAGTTCGAGTTGCACGCCAGTATTTTATCAGCGCTTGCTCTTGCTTTCACATAGACAACTCAAATAGCACCGCCTCTAATAGTGATCACTGTAGTGTCTGTTTTTACTCACTTTATGTGAGGCTGAAGTCAACTTTACATTCAAATTTAGCCGTTTCATCTTAAATTGTGCAGCCGTGACGTCACAAGCATTGCAAGTGCTGCCCTATTTAAAGTGGAACACAAAATGTAAGTATATTAAATTAGTGTTAATGAACACAGGGTGTATAAACGTTGCGCCTTCTTATTTCTTTAATGCACTAAAGGAATCAACAGCCTTGCCAAGAATCAGCTAAGGCTTAACTACCAAATACACAAGTTTTGAAAATTACTGAGCATTAGACTCAAGTTATTTCTTGCCTGTACAAGTCATTTTGAAGTTGGAGATCAGTTTTGTATGCCGCAGTTAGCTCCATCACACGATGAAGACCTTCTACAGCTAAATAAGCCCCATACTCTTCAGATGACCTTCTTAAAATTCTTCTTAAATTCTTAATATTCTTAAAATTTGCACATAGCGATGGGGGAGTGGGTTGTTGTAGTTGTTTGCAGGCTTTGAGTTTTTGTCTAGAGCACCAGAATGACCAGAAATGCCAGGCCCCAATTCTGCATGAAATTGTACCTTATTTAAAAATGTTTGAGTCCCATGTATCATTATTATCAAGACAGTTAGTGATTGCTTCATTTTACCAATTACACACTGGTAGCCTAGTGGTTAGAGACTTGCTCATGTCCCGCCCAGGTACCACTGAGGTTCCCTTGAGCAAGGTACCGTTCCACTAAACTGCTTCCTGAGCGCTGCTGATAGCTGCCCGCTGCTCAACACGTGGATGGGCTAAATGCAGAGGTCACATTTTGTTGTGGTGCGCATTGTGTGATGGGTTTACAAAGACAAGTTGTCACTTTTTCTTTCACACATTTGGTTTCATTAACAATGTTGTAGTCTTCGGTTAATCTTCCTCACGGGTGTAAAGTTGATGTATTTTAATTAAGCTCGTTGGCACATTTTTGTGATTGTGATCATTTGTCGGGTGCAGCTGCTCGCAGACTGGTCTACGCTCCTCAAAATCAGTAAAGAGTTTGAGATGGCAGTAAAATGACATGCTCAAGTGGCAACCACTGCTTGATCCCCAAGCCACAGCTTTTCTGAGGTGCAAAGCGCTGCAGTGCAGTGGTGATGCAATTTAAATGCAAATCAATTGGCTGAGAAGGCGGAACTGGGTATCCCCAGAGAGTCTGGGTGAGGGTGGAGTGTTTGCACTGTTCTTTAGGAGACGTTTGGAGAGTGAAAACATCTGACGAGAACCTTAATGCTCTTATGGAGGTGGTAGCTTTTCAGAAAAAATGTTTTCATTGTCAGTCATTTCTAAGGTTGTGTTAAAAAGTTAACCTGATGGATACCAGTCCACTCACAATGCACATTTTTGCTAACTGGTGATTAGAGGCGGGATTACAGTAAATAACATTTGATCAAGACAGTGACGTTTATATACACTACATATCTCACACTTTGCTTACAGGTTATCCAATGTTTCTTCTGAAACTGGGTATAATTTGGGAGTTTGTTCTCCCTTTGCTGTAGTAACAGCCTAGGAAGGCTACCCTAATTGTTACAACATTGTTCTGAAGTGAACTGAATATTTGTCATTGTGAACACAGTCAAGCACCACAACAAAACGTGACCTCTTGTCACGGATTGGTAGCGATGCAGGAGACAAGTGCAGGTAAAATTTAAGATGTTTATTAATGAATTCAATCTCCAA
>JBBPDA010111036.1:0-31585 GCA_037974385.1 Arnoldichthys spilopterus
ACTGCATCTCTGGAGCTCAGTCAAAGTGATCTTTGGGTTCTTCTTTACCTCTCTCACCAAGGCTCTTCTCCCCCGGTAGCTCAGCTTGGCCCAACGGCCAAATCTAGGAAGGGTTCTGGTCATCCCAAACGTCTTCCATTTAATGATTATGGAAGCCACTGTGCTCTTGGGAACCTGCAGGGAACCTACAGCAGAAATTTTTTTGTAACCTTGGCCAGATCTGTGCCTTGCCACAATTCTGTCTCTGAGCCCTTCAGGCAATTCCTTTGACCTCATGATTCTCATTGGCTCTGACATGCACTGTGAGCTGTAAGGTCTTATATAGACAGGTGTATGGCTTTCCTATTTAAGTCCAATCAGTATTTAATAAAAAAATTTTTTTAATAAATCTGCAACAATTTCAAAAATTCTTTTTTTTGTCTGTCAATATGGGGTGTGTACATTAATGAGGGGGAAAAATTAATGTAAATGATTTTAGCAAATGACTGCAATATGACAAAAAGTGAAAAATTTAAAGGGGTCTGAATACTTTTCGTACCCACTGTCTCTTTTTCACAAAAAATTCACCAGGGATTTGGTTTTACTCTATTTGGATACATTGTCTCTTGGATCCTGTTGTTTGAGTCCAAGAGCCTGAGAAATCAATTCTTAACTGTTTTTATACTGATATATTTCTTTATTTTTTTCATCTGTTATTAAATTCATCTTTTTGAGACCCCTTCCAGTTTAAATGTCACAGAACTGTCAGTAATTTGTGTGTGCTTATGTGTATATGTCTAACTAATCATTTTCCTAATTACCACCTAAATTTGATTAACTAGTTAATGAGTAATTAAGAGATTTTTGGATAAGCATTTGTGTGTGCATGTGTGCTGTAGACCACACACACATAAAATTGGCTATACTCCATTGCATTGCTCACTACAGAGCTCTTGCCTCTGGAAGTTACATCAACTGGAACAACTGTAAATCATATGTAGGACCACTATGTGAAATGCCAAACATTGACTGCAGTGGTGTAGAGAATGCCACCAATGAATTCTGGGGCAGTTGAAGTGAAATTTTAATGGATGCCAGAAATATGCACAGCAGCAACAGTAAAGTTTATTGGAGAATGAACATTTAATAATATTTAAAGTTTCTAAAGATTTTCCTGTGATTGTGTGCCTGTGCACAAAGCAAAGTCCATTAAGTCAACAGTTAATGAATTTAGCTTGTAGGAACTGTAGCAGCCTGTGCAAACCCTGACCTTAGACAAATTAAACACCATTGGGATTAACTGAAATGTCAGTTGCAAATCAGTGCCTAACAAATACAGTGATATGAACAAAGTCACTCTGGTCTTACACTGACAGTAAACATGTGACCCAGATTCATAATACTCAGCCCTTGAAATTCTTGAACTCTCATCTCCCTTTACCAGGTCAGAAAAGGCTTCTGGAAAGCCCCTCCACAATTCTGGCTTGGCCAGACCAGTCAGCTCCGCATCCTGGATCCCTACTTTCTTCACTTAACTGCAAGTAAACTACTAAAGATGCCCTTAGAACCAAATGCAACAACAAAACAGCAGGTGGTGTCTCCAGTCCCTTGCATTTTGCTTTAAAAAGACATTTGTTAGTGAACAAAACTGATGATTGGTGAACTCTAAACCACTGACATTTTTATTCACATTCAGATTGATCACTTGATTCATCAGGCACAAAGGTGTAGTTGGAAACCCAAAATTGTACAAATTATAGCACACCTTGGGTGATTATTGTGCCCTATCTTGTTTTCTGTGGCCTGGTTCATGTCATGATAGAATGATAAATATCTCCTCCTTCCAGCTTCCCTCCCCAAACCTCTGTCAAGAAAGTCCTTTAAATTATGCTTGAAACCTTGTTTGTGTTATGGTATTCTTTTTCTGCTTTTTCGTTGTGAGGCTCCGTTGTGTCCCTGTCCGTGTTTTGTTTTGGTTAGCCATGTGCTTGTGTCCACGTACTGTGTTTAGCCATGCCCTAGCCACACCTCTTCAGCTGTGTATCGTTTCCTGTCACTTCCCATGTCAGGTGTCTCTTGTTTGTGCTTCCTTTATAGCCTTGTGTGTTTCCCTCAGTCCTTGTCGGTAAACTGTTGTAAACTGTTGTGTTTCCCCGTGTTTGTGAGTACCTTACCGTCGAGATCACCACATTGCCTTTATTCCATGTCTTAGTTACACTAGTCTATGTTCGTACCATTGTGCTTGTTGCTTAGTTCCCGTTTGTTTTCTAGTTTGTGTTTCTTAGGTTTGTTTAAATAACCCCCCCCCCCCCCAATCCACCCTGAAACGTTACATTTGTTTTTCTTATTTTCCTCTAAAGTGCATTGTATTAACTAAGCAGAAAGTCAAGTGCTCTCTCAGCTACTTAGGCCAGGTTGTAGCCTTACCTGCCAAAAGGTGTGATTTAGCATACTGTTTTACATGCTAGGCAAAAGAAAGGAATAAAAAAAGGGTAAATGGTTTTACTTTACAATGTCCTTGTTATAGTGTGAAGGACAATGTACCTACAATTAACTAACTGTTGAATATAGAGTTATTATACTATATGAAATATAGATATAATTCTTTATAGGGCAGGTTACTCTTTATGGATCCTTGCACACATGTGCTCTGTGTATAGAAAAGCTCTTTCTCTGTGTGTTTGATTTCCTACTGAAAATCAGAGGTGGACATTAACAACTAACAAAAGTATAAATTGTTATATACTTCAGTACATTATATATATATACTTCGCCCCCCACGGCGCTGAAATATAACAAGTTAATCTGTACCTAACTTGAGTATCGTTTTTTTTTTATTTGTAATTTTTATTTCAGTACATTTAAAAGACAAAGTTTGTCATTTTACTAGTTACTAGTTATTACTAGTTATTATTTTGTATTACTTTGAAGCACAGCTTTGAAGTAAACAACAAAAAAAAATTCTCAAAGGTAATAAGCATACTGTGGTTATCATGTGAAAAAAAAGTAATGGTAAGTTACAGTAGAGTATTAATAGAAAATGCTGAGTAAACATTATTGACTAAAGTCACATAAAGTCAGTGGATTTACATTGGACCCGGTCCCAGTATAAAGGTGGGTGTCAAGCTATGACAAGGTTCATCTAGTTGTTTCACATTTCAAGCAATGCTGTATAAAAGAAATTTAAGTATAACCTAGCCTACATTATTTTGACATTTTTATCCTTTTAGCAACAACCTGAGTTAACTATCTTTTTTAGAGGAAGCATGGATGTCTACTGAAAAATCAGTTAAATAAAACAATAATGAAAAGGCTGAAGTACATTAAGTGAAGAATTGATTTGAAGACATTTTGCTTGTATTAGAGCAATTTTTGACCAGATGAACTAGATGGTGATGTACTTGACCTCCTCTACAGTTAACACAGTTCTGGACATATAAAGCACAATTACTGTTAAACTAAACATTTTGAAAAAGTTAATTTATTAAAAATAATATGGCCTGTGAAAAATTGTGGTGCATTTAATATTTTAAAAAAATTAATAGAAATTGTAAATATTTGAGTAATGGGTGTGTACTCATTTTTAGGTTTTTAAAAACCCTTATTTAACTAGGTGTAACGTTTTGAGGTTTTAAGGAAGTAAATGCAGGCTTTAAAGAAAACGGGATTTAATAAAGGAAAATAACAAACACTAAGTACATATACGGAGTCAAAACTTTAAGGGAAACATGGCAGGTGCCAGGAGGTGCCCGCGACGTCCAGGGGGAACAGGGTATAGCCAGCAACATCCATGGCGTAGGTGATGACATCAGGGCGGGCAAGGCGTAGGCCTGGGTAGAGCTAGGCAGTGACGGTGATGTCTGGGCATAGCTAGGCGATGACGGTGATGTCTGGGCGGAGCTAGGTGGTGGCAGCGATGTCGACGCGGTACTCACAGGGTCCAGTGATCTGGAGGTGGGACACGACGGCTTCAGCGCCCCCTGGACGTTGCTTATGTCGACCGGCTCTGCCTCCGTGTCTTCCGGGCCCCAGGGGAGAGAGGGGGGGATCTTGCGGAACTCTAGGAGGCGTCCGCTAAATGGGGGGGGCATGTAAGGGAACGGGGAAGACCCCTCCGGTAGAGGGGGGATTGGCGTCACCAAGTGGTAGGCGCGGCCACCGTCCCCTGAACATTGACTCTCCCAACTATTTCCAGGTGCAGCTAGTTAGCCCCCTGATCACCTGGGAATATAGGCAGGGACAGAACACAGTTAGGGACGGAGGATGCCAGTTATACGCTGTCAAAGACGTTGAGTGTTGGGTTAATAGCAAACTAAGTTGTTGGTTTTTTTTGAGTAGCCTTATGGAAACTTTCAAAATCTAGGCAGATACACTGAAAATCATTAACTTGCTGAATGTATTAACAGATGGTTGATTCGCTAAGCGTGTGGGAATGCATAAAAGATTAGTTTTGTCACCTGCAGGGAGAGTTAAGTGGCCTGTGTATACATATGCGGGGCCTATTGGTGAAGCCTTACTGCCCTCTGGAGTGAGCATAAACACATGCTGTCAGAAATATTTATCTCTCACATTCTCTCTTTCTCTTTCTGGCATATTTTGTTTTCACAGAAACCTATCCATCCAACCACAGGCATTTTGGCTGTATTCTTGGCTTTAAATTACTGTGATGTAGTCCATGTGGCTGGCTTTGGATACCCAGCATCCGAAACAACACAGCCCATCCACTACTATGGTCGTGATACTATGAAATCTATGAAGGTTTGTTTTCATGACTCCAGTTTCACCAAGGTTGTTGAATGAGAGTAACAAGTAGTAGATTGGTGAAACTAATTAATGTTAAGGCTGAATGTGTTCTAACTAGAAACCTCTAGTTATAATAATATTTTAATTATATTTAGTATCATGATATTTGATTAATTATTAATGACTGGCTAAAAGTTTGATTATAGGGTGTCTGTTTTAAAGGACTCCTATCACAATCTCACCCAAGAGGCACAAGTCCTGAAGATACTGGAAGACTCAGGGGCCATTCTGAACCTTCATAATAATTCCTGACAAACACATGCACACTGTACTGTATTTATCTTCTGTTTCCATTAAGTACATGGAATACTGTATTATTCATTCTAAGTTATAAAACTGTACTCTCTAGAGTTTTTCCTTGTAAAGCTGTTTTGTGACATCAGTTGTAAAAAGCGTTATAGAAATAAAATTGACTTGATACCTGTACATAGAGCTGTCCACTTGTGATCAGATCACCCAAGATTGATCATTTTTGCCTCGCCTCATTGTTTGTCCCAGTCTAATGCAATGCACTGTTTTTTACCTGCCGCACAGGCTCTATGTTGTTGTATACAAGCTAATTTGCATATTACTCAGAACATGGTGATCTGATTTCAGTCTGGCTGACCAGGAACTACAAAGTGTAAATGCCTGTTATGACCCGTCTAGGGCCAGGCTGTAACATAAGTATGAAGGGAGGAGGCAAGACCAATATGACGTAACTTTGCTTGTTTACTCTCTGTGAAAGTGCTATGAACCAGGAGAAAACACTACACAAACGCAGAACTAACTGAACCTAACATAAACTACCTAACCTACCAAAAGAAAAAAACTATTACAAAATCCCTAACTGCCTATTTAGCATCATCTAGGCCATACAAGCAAAGGGTCAAGCACAATACATAAACCTAAATCTAGTTTCCAACAGATCAAAACATTGTTTTTCAAGTCAAAAAGTATTTTCCTTATCCGTATCTGCCTTCTCGGACTCTCTGCGCGTCAATGCCAGCGTCACACCAATCGCATAAGAGATGGGAAGTATCACACAATGGACGGAGTGGAGTTCATGACGTTTGCTAGTAGGCGGGACTAAGGGAAGAGAACTGGGACTTTGTTCAGCGAGTATTTAGAGTATTCTAGCGACTCTTTAAAAAAAAAACAAAGACAAATCTAGCGACTTTTTCTGGTGTTATTGGGGACTTTTTGAAACGCTGACATCACGGGTGCTACCGTGAGCCCCTTCACCGTCCCAAAACACTCACAGGTAGCCCAGTCCTCTCGCGCCAGTCCCTCCCTGCTGCTGTCAGAGCAGGAAACGTTCACCCCTCCGCGTAAAGACTAAAAAAAAACAAAAAAAACCCAAAGTAACCTCGCCAAAGTGTCGTTTTTGGGTCACTTTTGCCGGTCCCAAGCCCGGATAACAATAATAACATTCAAGGTTTCATTTATATAGCGCCTTTCTTAAACCCAAGGACGCTTATAAAGGATAAGGGTTGGAATTGTGATATTACAAAAACAAGAATCGACAGAAGAAAGCTTGTTTGTTGTTCTAAACATATTAATTGTGTTTTTGCTCACTTTTGTCTCGCCTACGACATTATTCCTTTCTCCTACAGCTTTAATGATAATTACATGCACATGGTCCATTATGTAAATTAGGGGTTGACGTCATTTAGCGACTTCTAGCGACTTTTAGGACAGCTGATAACTACTTTCCTTACTGCCAAGTTAGAAACAGTACACAAGCACAGCACAGAGCAGCAGCAAGCATTGAAGAGGGATATTACGATTGAGGGTGGTAACACTGTAACATCTTTTCAGGATACAATTTAAACATAACATATCTTAGATTTGCTGTAAACGTTGTGTGTGTGAGAGGGGTGAAATTATATTATATACAGTATTTGTCTGATAGATAGATAGATAGATAGATAGATAGATAGATAGATAGATAGATAGATAGATAGATAGATAGATAGATAGATAGACAGTCAGATCCATAGCTACATCCCTAAAGGCCACTGTATTAATGTGCTTTTGGGAAATAGGATATCTACAGTAATATTGGCTATGAGATCACAGAGGTAAAATAATAAAATAATTCCTAAATAAAAGTTATTATTTAAGCAGCATGTGGCTTTAATTAGTGAATTTAATGAGATACACAAAATGTAAATAAAACAAATAAACATAAACACTATACCTCCAGAAACTGAACCGTGTAAATACTGACAGTTTCCAAAAAAAGACATACTGCGTCATGTCTTTTTTGGGACCATTACAGTAAATACAAACATATTTACTGTGATACACACAATACACCATTAAGGTAAATACAAACACAGTAGGTCATGAAATGTTTTTCCACCAAAAATGTAAAACAGCAGTGGCAATCAAAACAAAATTTTCATCACTAAGGTTTCTTTAGGGGTGTTATAGAAAAGAGTTAGGTACATAGAAGTTCTAGTGTCAAATGCTACATGTGTTGAGAATACATTTTGTAATTGGATTAGCTCCTTACATACATTGCACAATTCCTGGCAGACTGTTCCTAATGTAGCTTTAAGATCAGCAAACTTTGCTTTACTGAATGTGTCTAGAATGAAACAATAAATGACTAATGTAGCTCCTTTCTGTTTTATTGCAGCAACACTTTGGGACGTATTATCAGTTGATATTCTCCTGTCATCACTATTTAATAGTGTTAAAAAGCAATCTAAGCCATTTTATTCAGCCTAGCTTTCTGATAATAAATGTATAATTGTTTTCTTATAATCTCTGTATTTTTATAGTCTTATTAGTTTTTTTATTGTAATAGATTATAAACAATTTCTATTATTTTAAGATTTAATTTTTTATTTTATTCTTTATTTATAAATAGCTATATATTATTATTATATACTGTTTTTTCTTGACAAGCATTTGTTTCTTGTATTTTTTGGTATGCTTAAATGTATGAATGGTGCAATATAAAAATTATTATTATTATTATTATTATTATTATTATTATTATTGCAATGGTAATTTCCAGATAGCTGATCCTGTTAACGGTTTGAAAAATCTAAACTATTTAGGCTACTGTATAAACGTAAACAAAAAGTCAGTTCTCTGTGTCAAGTTCTGTGTATCAAATTAGCCATTTCATTTACTGTATATGGTAAAAACATTGTGAAGCTGCTCTAGCATCTGCTTGAGACTAAACGAGATCAATAATTGATGGTTCGGGTCACTAGGGGGCAGTATTAACACAGTTTGGGTCTATAGGCGGCAGTATTATTACCAACTCCTTGCTTTCTGACCGCCCCTGCTGCTTTGGAATAAAATTGTGATGGAATCTCGGTGAGACCTTCAGCTTTATTACAGAAAACAGTGGGACATTTAATCCGTGAACAGCTGTACAAGAGCACTATCATTATGTCTATACCCCATGAGCTCAGTGTTATTCTAATACTTATCGCTGACTGTTCGTAAAAAATAGATAGACATCATGCTGTAAAGAACTATAATGCTACTAGAAAATCCCAATACTCCCTGGCGAGCTACTCACAAAGGCTTTGTACATTGGACACTGTGTCCACATTTTGGCAATGATAACCCAATGGGATTTATAGATACAAAATTAAACTAAACATTAAATACATGGCTTGAGTTGTCTGTAACCTGCTGATTATTGACTGAAAATGGATTTTGTTGAATTAAATTAATAACATTAGCTCAGTGTAACTTATCTGTATTTTATTATCAATTGTTAGCCAGCTACATTAGATTGATCACGCTTTAAAGCACAATGCTTCTAGTCTGGCTTAGAGATTATCAGCCAATTGCATCTCCCAAAGGCATAACTGGTCATAACAAATCCATTAATATGAATAGATGAGCATGACCAACATTTACCAGTTGTTCCCAGAGCTACTCAAAGTCCCTGCACTGAATTATAAAATAAAATAAAATTAAATTAAATTTGTAACTACCCCTTCTACCTTTATGTCATGGCCTGGAATACAGCCCACATTGAACACACTGCCCTTTTAATATTTCCAATTTATGAGGTCAAGTTTCCTTGAATAGCTGTGAAGTTTCCATAGTTTCACAATAAACATTTTGGACAACACAGAAGCAGTGGTGACATAAACAGCTGTGGGCAGCCAAAACATCTGTGTTTGCATAGCCTGTGTGTGAAAGTGAGAGAGGTAGGGAAAAAAGAAATGCATCATAGATGATTTCTTGCAGTGTATGGATTCCCAGGAGATTATATTGGACCCAGGGGCACTGAGGGATCACTGGGGAATAGGGACTTGGAGGAGCAGCTGCTGTATCCAGCTCCCTCGGGTACTGCTCCAGTACACACATGCACACAAGCACTATATATTGCATGTATACACAAACACATGCACACATTTTTATTACCATACCCTTCTGTTTCATGAATTCCATCTCATATGGTAAACACAGTGCAGTTTCCTTATGCTTTTTGCCATTTAAAAACAAAACAAAAAAGTGTGTGAACGGATTCCTCTTCATTAAATAAAAAGGAACTTTTCAAACAACGTGAGAATAATGATACACAATACACAAAAAACAGTACAAAACACTGAATTACTTCATAATTAGGTACAACTTTCTTAAACCTATACCAATAAGCCATAATATTAACACCACTGACATATGAAGTGAACAACACAGTCTATCTTGTTATTTTATTACAATGGCACCTGTCAGGGGGTGGGATATATTAGGTAGCAAGTGAACAGTCAGTTATTGAAGTTAATAGCAGGAAAAATAGGCAGCTGTATGGATCTGAGTCACTTTGACAATGGTCTTATTGTGGAGTGTTCCAGGTAGTTTGTACCTACTAAAAGTGGGCCTAGTGGTTAGGACATGTGCCCTTGGGATCTGAAAGTCACAGGTTCAAGTCTCAGCCTGGGTACTACTGAGGCACCCTTAAGCATGGTATCGTACCACCACACTGCTCCCCGGGCGCTGTTGATTGCTGCCCACTATGCAGGTGTGATGGGTTAAATGCAGAGGTCACGTTTCTTTGTGGTGCTATTAGTGTGTTCAAATATATTCACTTAAGTGAACTGGTGAATCATGGTCACCCAAGGCTCACTGATGAATATGAGGATCTGAGGCCTGATCTGAAAAGGCCCACTTCTAATCAGATATTATTTGCATATAAATTTGGAATATAAATGGTGCCTCAGAAAAATGAATGTAAACTTAAAATTGTGAGTTTCAGTAACTTTTTGTAGTAACTTTAAAGTAATGTTCAATAACTATTCGGAGTGTGCAATATTAAATTAAAGTAATAATTAATTTATTACTAAGACATAAGACTGCTTTGTGATAACTGCTATAATCAAATTGAACCTTACTTAAATTAATCATCAACCAAAACTTAATACCTTTCTATAACCTTATTCTTGTGTCATTTTAAGCACAAATAAAAGTAACTATTTATAATAAAAGGCACTAAAAGAAATCATCTTTATCCAAAATTAGCTATAGTTAAATGTGTATTCATATGTGTTCATGAATACTACTATTTTAATAAACATTTTTAATGAAATACAAATAAATTTTTAAATGATAGAAAACTAATGTTAAATAACATCTAGTTAATAATTATATAGTTATTTGATGTTCATATTGCTGTAAAGGATGGAGGGGCTAACACCAGCTCTGCCAGGGCCCCTGAGAGAAAATTATCTAAATAAGAAATTAATAAAATATTAAGGGCCCAATATTATGTTCTTTCATAGGTCCCAACATTTCTAGTGGCACCTCCTCAAACACCAAACCCATCAAAAACAGTGAACACTAACGTCATAGCAAAAATGCTAAACCTTGGTTTGGTTTAATTAACAGTGTTTATCAGTCTCACTATAACACAATGCCTTCACCCAAATTGCACTCAATAGACATTTAACATTTTAGAATAAAACATTAGCTCAACAGTAGTGGCCTAGTGGTTAGGGCGTTGCCCTTGAGACCTGAAGATTGCAGATTCAAATCCTGGCCTGGGCACTACTGAGGTACCCTTGAGCAAGGTACCGTCCCACTACACTGCTCCCTGGGCGCTGTTGATAGCTGCCCACTGCTCCATGTTTGCACGTGTGATGGGTTAAATGCAGAGGTCACATTTTATTGTGGTGCTTAAGTTTGTTCACAGTGACAAATAGTCACTTTCACTACAACATGCTTGTGGCTGATATTGAATTATGCATTAATTCCTTTAACCAGTCAAAAGAAGACATTAAGTGTCTGATAATATTAAACAAGAAAATACTAGTTAATTAGACTTGGAACCTATTCTGATACAGCCAGACAGACCCAGTGCATTTCTGACAAAATCTTTTACAACATTAAATGTGTCCCACACTAAGCATCAGTCCTAGGATTAAACCAATACCAGTAAAACATCACTCTTTGGGTTCTTAACATTGGGTTCTAGTATTTGTAGGATATCAATCCATTAAACATTTCCTAATCATAGATGTAAATCATGTACACACTTTGTTTCTCCTCTGGGCACATTGTCCAAGCCTTCTTTGTTTTTCTTTCTTTTTTTTTTTAAAGATTGGGCAATCGACTGTTGCTGTCCAAAGGGGGCATTTGTGCCACCACTAAATTTAAATTTGAACAGTAACAGGGACAATAACTGGGACAACAAACATGAAATTATAGTTTCACAAAAGTATCTACATTCTCTTAACAATTAACAGTAAAGTTTCACAAAAGTATCTGACTTTCCTCTCAATAACAATTAACAGTACAATAATGTTTTTAACTGTAAACAAGTGCTATCTGAGTACTTCATAGTTAACAATTTTGTTTAGAAGGTTCTGTTTCCCAAACCAAGCGTTACTGTTTGGATTAATTTCAGTGTATTTGCCATGCATTTTGGGTAATCCAGATTCAAAGCCTATATAAGCCCAAATAACAGGCAAACAAAAAATATAGTCCATGAAAATACGTGCATCAAATACAATGGCACTGGAAATAGGTTGGAAGTGCACTGGTGCAGGCTGAGGACTTCACTGATGTTCACCATCTTCACTGAAAACAGTCAACATATCAGCTGTGACAGATGCTGGGGCCTTATCTCTTGTTTTATCTTGGAAAGAAACACAAATGTTCTTTAGAATAGCAAGTTACATTTGTTGCCCAATGAAGTCCAAGCCAACATGTCCATGTGGGCTGCACATGGGTTTCAAGATGGGCCAAATCATGGTTCAACTTGACTCTGGCTCATTTTGTCCTCTGTCTTCACGTGCCCAGTGGGTTTGCGCATTTAAAATTGAGTTATATTAAGCCTAAGTGGGACCCAGACAAAATCATTAAAAATCCTGTAGAGAAGCCAGCTATTTTTGTTAAGAATTTACGAGGTTTATACAGTTAAACAGTTTGAGGTTGAACATTGACCTCACTGAATATTATTTAGACAATTTAGAAATACATTTCTGAAGAGTTACAAGCTGTACAAAATGACATGTTTTCTGAAAGATTTTAGTTTTTATGGACTTGATGAAGATTGAATTTAGGTGTAAACCCCAGCATCCCCGTTAAAAATGACATCGCTCTAAATGCTTATGTCACTTGATCCCTGTCGTATGCCACCAGTGCACATTGGCATTTAAGGCTTTTCAAAGTTAATCAAAATGAATTTACTTACAGCCTATTTTATGTGCTGCATTAGCTTACATGTGTGGGGTGGGTGTAAAGAATCAGCACAGTAAGCAGACATGGATTCAGTTGATGACAGTTGTGCATATGCTATAATGCTATTATACTGTAGCTTACCAGAGATTTGTGCCATTCTCTGTACATAAAGCTCCCCTTTTAATATCTCTTGTCTACATAGACGAAAGGTTCAGTCCATCTTTTGTAAGATGAAAGTGCCATTTGGTAATTATTTCTTCTTTAACTCCATGAGAACCTTTCTGGCATTTTCAAAGCTTGTTTTATCATGCCCTTCAGGAATATTAGGCAGGCAAATTGCTTCACCTCTTTTTGGCCATTTTATATACTTGCTTAATGATTTCCCATCTGGGTTATCTTTGTTTTATTTTACCCTCATTGACTGTTAGATTCTCACATCCATCTTTCATAGCTTTAAGGGGTATTTGGCCATCTTTAATTTAAGACTGTTCTTCTGGCCATACCATCCTAGATGACAGCTGGGCTCAGCAAGGCACAGGTGTTTGATAATCAATTTGCAACAGCGCTAATGCTCTTGTCATCAGGATAAGTCTTGTCATGCTTCATGTCTCTTGATGGAGTCAAATGTGTTCCATCTTTCAAAAAGGCAATATCTCCCTATCTAAGCCTGTTGTTTACATCAACTGAGAAACTGAGTATGTGAAAGAATTCTGGCAATTTTTGTCGTAGAAGTCGAGAAGTTACAGCATTTAACAAGATCTCAGTGTCTGCTGTGCTGCATTCACTTTCTGATGTGGCGGATGAAGACAGGGCTGTAATTTGAAGAGTCACAAGTGGGATGATTTTCCATAGGATTCAGGCAAATCTGGAGACTTTATCTAAATGCTGCAGTTTAAAGTCATACTGCAGTGACAGTTGTGAACTCCATATGGTAATCTTCCTGCTAATGGCTCAGCTGTCAAACATAACTGCTGAATTTGAATGGAAATGTCCTTTACATCATGTGTTCACAATGTGAGCCAAATGAGTTTGAGAAATTCCTTGTGTGGAGCCAGGCCATTCTATATCAAACATCACTACCGCTCATTGTGTGCTTTGGAGAACAAAGCATCCCTTCACCCTGCCACCCTCACAATTGAATGTTAGCCTCTATGTTTTAAACCACAATAAACACACATGTGCATTTCCAACTACATCCAATGCAGCTACAATGTGGCATTCAATATAACTAGCTAGCTAAACAAAACTAAACAAAATCAACAAAATCTCGAAACTTTACAATTATTGAGCTCAGTCTGTTTGTTATTTCATTTTAGTTATGATAATTAATAATTCATTAATTATAGTCCAGTTAGCAAACTTGTCAACCCCCTACCACAGCTATATTCAAGTCTTGCAGTCTTTTGCAACTGCAGGTAATCTACTAGACCATCACCAAAATATGTAGAAGTAGGAATTACATTAAGTTTTCAAACTCATGGGTTGACAACTTTTATCCCTGTGGAAGGTGAGACTTCTTTGCAGTATTTAAGTACCTAAGCTTACCTAGCTATATTATGTATCCATAACAGAATACACATGAAACTGGCACTGAATTAACATTAAAACAAACAGCAAAACAGTTTGCACAATAGCAAAATCATATACTAATCAAATCAATGTACAAAGCAAAAGAATAACATTACTACCAGAAGTGCTGCCGTAGATGCAACATTCATCTGCACCTGGCCTCACTAAACCATGCAGCAAAAACTGCCAAGTAGATTATTGATTTGTGCAGGTCCAAAATGTTATAATAAAGATTTTTTGATGCCTAATCTCAGGTGTATTAAGTTGGGGAGTTTTGTTAGCCCTAAATTACATGTAACATTTAAAATAAGTCTTAAAAACAGGTAAAAACAAACTGAGTTAGCGCAACTAATGATATATTTTTTATTAAATAGCATGTTTGGCTTAGCAGTGGTAAACCATTACAATGCAGCAGAGACCCCAACATAATAGTGAGCTGGCTGTGTGTGGGGTTGGGACTTGTATCAGACACAGCATCTTTGCTGTGGTCTATATACACTGTGGGTCAGATGTATGCACTATGGCAGATGCAATGCAAGATGAGCCTTGATGCGGCCACAATTGTAAATTGCCTATATTGTAGCACTGCTCGCTAACTTGTGAGGTTGTAGTTAAAAAGGAGCATTGGAGCAGTGGAGTTTTCAACCACCAAAACATACACCCATAAATATGGGTGTAATTCAAATCCCTGTAAGAGTATGGACTTTGTGAAAACATAATGGTGTTCCTTAATTATCTACACTTGATCCTGAGGGTTTAAACAGTGATAAACATTTTTATTAGGTCTAGCCATTGTGTCTGCTCCTCTTTTCAATTAAAGTTTATTAACAAAACTTATCTTGAGACACTAATGCATGTTATTCCTGGAAACTCCATACAAAACTGCCACTGTGAGCTACTCAAAGTAAGTACATTTTAAAATTCTAAGTAAATTAAGCAAGAGCTTTTATACATTACATGCAGAATACATCTAATTAGTACATTTTAGTTATGATAATTAATAATTAATAAATTATAGTCCAGTTAGCAAACTTGTCAACCCCCTACCACAGCTATATTCAAGTCTTGCAGTCTACCCCTGTGTGTACATGTTCATAATGAACCAAAGATTTAACTTAAAAACTTAAACCTTACAATATATAAAATATATGACTTGCACTTTAACTGATTTGCATAAAATTCATAAGATTAAATGATGGTAATGAAATCCACAAGCAAAGTATTTAGTTGTGAGGACCTTGTCCTTATCAACAGAAGGTTGCAGGTTCAAGTCTAGACCTGGGTACTACTAAAGCACCCAAGCAAGGAAGATTGGTCAAGCAAGGTACAGTCCCCCTACACTGCTCCTCGGGTGATTTTCTTTGCTGTTCCATGTGTATAATTAGAATTAAATCAAACTCTTTGATACAAATTTCCACCAACTTTTTTTAGCTTTAGTTTTATTTCTGCTTAACCCTCCATCCTAATTAGCTAGTACAATGTCTCCAATATTCCCTTTTCCAGCCTAAATGAACAGCAGAATTTGACAGCCCTACAGCCATTTGGACTTTCTTGGTAAAAACACGTTAAGTTCGCCTGTCTGCAAGTTCAGAGAAGACCAGGGATGTGGACAAAAGTAATGTGTTTCCGCTCCATCTAGTCATGTCAAACATGGCAGCAGACGAAAATTCTCAGAGGTACATATGGACTGATGTTGTGGTGGCATTCCCAGGGGTTCGGTGGGCAACAGTGAAATGAGACAGCCACTGCACACTTCTCGGAACTATTAGTGTCCCAGCAATGGTCAGCTGCAGACAAATATAAAACTATTCTCCAAAGGGTAAATAAAGAGTGTGGCAAATAATAACAAAACCTAAATGCCTCCACTATATAAAACAAAGTTGTGTGCATTAGGCACATTAGTATCAGAGTGCAATGTTATGTGCTGCTCTCCTTTTTTTGATATGACACTTTAAACCATGTTAATATTAAAATAGCCTGCTGGAATTAAGCTAACTGGTTTTCATTAAAACATGGTAAAACTGGCCAAAAATGGAATGAAGAGAAACTAATACAGTCAGAGGATAGAGAGCTGTTATATTATACAAACAGAGTGCTGGAAGTTTCAGGTAGTAACAGATACTTCCAGTTACAACAATTAGCTGACAAATTTGTTTGCATTTTAACTTGACACATAGGCATAAAAACCCTAAACATAACACAGTTTAATATGCCACATGTTTTATTCATTACAGTTTGGTTGTCATTGGAGCCTATAGTCAATAGAGTAAGGCTGTCATCATCAATCCATCACTTAGCTTGGCTCTGAAAACTGCACCTTATAGCAGCAAATGTAATCATGATGCATCAGTAGTGCTCACTGTACTGGGCAGTGGCCATTGGTATTTCCTGGAGTTATCCCAGTGGGCCGCTTGATGAAAAGAACAATTAACCGCATGGTGTTCAAAATAAGGGGCAAAAACTGCTATTTATAGTTAGTTTAATTAGTTTAGTTAGTTTGTGGTTACTGGCCCAGGCAGAGATGGAGAGTGGTTATTTTAATATAATTGGTTATGATCTTTTAAATGGTTTCCCATGTTTCTTCTAGTGTAGCCAGTTAACTTTCGTCCGTGTGGGTCTGTCCCCACCCCTTTCCCATTGCTGTTGTCAGTCAGACCCTCCAGAACAGAACACTAACAGATTAAATGTGGAACTGACTCCTATGGAGCCAATCCCACTATAAGACTATGGGATCAAGGCAGGGTACACCCAAGACAGGAGGCCAACCCATCACAGACGCGACTATTCATGACTACAAAATGTTCCAAATTATGGATAAATCAAAATGCAAAAAAATGCACAATAAAGGTGGTGTGAAAACATTTGGGGATAAAAAAGGAATGTGCTCACATCAAAGTGCCTCAGAATTGCTAAGTTTCTTTTGATGTTAATTCTGCTGCCCATAGTGGAGACAGCACTGAGGAGGCTGGCAGTACAGCAGTACCACCGGTGACATGGGCGAGACAGACAGCTGAGGCCAAGCATAATAAAACAGAGTGGCCAGACTCAGAGCCAGCAAAGCCCCAAAAGCAACCACCTTTTTTACTGACTGTATTATGTTTTAGTTGTATACTAACATAGTAGGGTGGCACAGTCGTGCAGTGGTTATTGAGGTCGAGACAGACAGCTGAGGCCAAGCATAATAAAACAGAGTGGCCAGACTCAGAGCCAGCAAAGCCCCAAAAGCAACCACCTTTTTTTACTGACTGTATTATGTTACAGTTAGAAGGTCCTGGGTTTGATACCCGGGTCAGCCACCAGAGCCTTTCTGTGTGGAGTTTGCAAGCTCAAGCTCAGTTTCCTCTGGGTTCTCCGGTTTCCTCCCGCTGTCCAAAGGCTTGCAGTAGGTTGATTGGATGTTCTAAATTGCCTGTAGGTGTGAATGTGTGAATAAATGGTTGTCTGTCTATGTGTTGCCCTGTGATGGGTTGGCCTCCTGTCCTGGGTGTACCCTGCCTTAGGCCCACAGTCAGCTGGGATTGGCTCCAGCTTCCCAGCGACCTGGAAACGGAATAAGCGGTTTAGAAAATAGATGGATGGACTAACATAGCAATCCACACAATTTTATTGAAATGGCCTGTTTTTGTTGTTGCCTTTTAGTAATTGATTTTATGTATAGGCAGTATCATTTTATTCCATGTGTTAAGCAGGTTCAGTAAATCAATGGGTCTAAACTGGACATACAGCTACTACACCTAGGCTTCTATGTACACTATAAATTATTAATTGGTATCAAGGGCTCAGCTGAGGTGTTTATTTGAGGACAATCAGATAGGTGCTTCTAATTTAAAAAATACATTCTATTGGCTCATTTAATGATGTGCTGTACATGCATAAAAAGGTCTCTAAAGACCAGGACCCTCGACAAATGCTTTTTTTGGACAGTGGGCTGACCAGGGAGAAATTTCTGGGGTGTTTTTTTTTTTGCACCAGTTCACTCCTGGTTCTCACAGAATTTGGTCAAAAATTCTTACCGACAGTACCATAGTGCAGCACCATGTTAAGTCAAATAATCCTGTTATGTATGCCGTGTGGTGCATATATGAAACATCATCTTTAGTAATTTGCACATAATAGAAGTGGATTGTACCAGTTATTAGGTTTTTTTAAAATAGAAATTCTCTTACAATTTGCACATTGTTTGAATGAAAATTCTATTATATACAAGCAGATCTGCTCTACATTTGTAATTGTTCACTGTTTCAACTCATTCAATATTCATTAAATATTAGTTGCTATACAGTAACCTAACTAGAAAATAGGAAATAGGCAATAGGGAGTGATTTTGAAATCCAAGTAAGGCCATAGGTCAATCCATCCATCCGTCTTTGATGCAAATTTGAAAATACATTTAAATACAGACATTTAAATAAAATACTTTAACATTACGCTTGAATAAGGTGGGTAAGTTAGTTTATTGATAAATGAGAACTGCAAAAACGTAATGGAAACAGGTTATTTGAATAAGGGCTGATGTAGCACAAATGAAAATCATTTCGTTTCACAAGTCACATGGCAGCAGATTGTCAACTGTACCTGTAGAGTGATAGTCCGGTCACTTTTCCAGGGGTTCAATGAGTGATAACAAGTGAGAAATAGTTGAAGTAGATGAAAAAGGACAGCAGCTTCAGCCCTTATTAAATGGCTACTCCCTTCTCTACCTCACATTTCTTATTTGTTATTGATACAGCCATGTTGATAAACGGATTTTAAAACTGCTATAATATAGATGATAATAGAAAAATAGAGTCTCTCCATCATGCACAGTGGCCAATCTTGCGCTCTGCTGCATGCACGTGACATCACCTTCAGGAACATGCACATAACAGTAGTTGATTCATTATCATTCATTCATGTTCTTTACAGACTTTTTGGTAAATCAAGCACATTTGCAGGTGGAAAAACAGATAGTAAATGTGGTCAAACAGGTCACAGGGATACACACATATAGAGCATATTGGTAACAGTACAGGCCTTGTGATAATTTGGGTAACTATGATTCCTACCAAAGACACAGAGAATACATGAAGTATGACAAGAAATGTGATGCTGTCTTCTAAGGAATCTTAAATAGACTAAATATGGCCACTCTGTAATAAATGTCTTGTTTGAGTATTCTATTAAATGCATGTAATCGTTATGTGAACAAATTTCAAAAATACATTCAAACCAAAATTTCTAGACCTCTACATTGTCTATGTTCAATATTTGTTAAAGATTTTTAATAATTGAATTTTCATGCTCTAGAGCGTCAAATGTTGAGTTTTACTCATTTGCATGTTTCATGCTCCTGTCCAGTTCCTTAGAATGAATATAAATTAAGGTGATGTAAAGATGCCTATATGAAACACTATTATAATTCTGTTGCAGCCTTAAGGTTACAACTAATTTCCTAGACAGAGTAAGTGTCTTACACTAAACAAAAAGCATTTGTAGTAGTACAGGTTAAGGTTCAGAGGTAATTCTAAAATACTCTTAGAAAAAACCTATGTTGTTTCTGCTTTATTTTTAGCTGCAAAAGATATTTTGTTTCAGCCCCTGCCGTGGTTGTGCTTGTCTTTTGTACTAAAAAGCAGCAAAGCAGCATAATCTGCCTTCTTCAGTGGCAGATTAAGTGTCAAAATGTAGTAATGACTCAGATCTTATATGAAGGGTTATGCGATCTGAAGCTTACAGTAAAAATTCAGCAGGAGCATATTCAGATGATTGCTTTGTTCCCACTGGTCACACTGCTGCAAGCATTTAAATAGCTGCTTATATCATGAAGGTCTCTGAGTTCCCTCCAGAATTTTAAATTGTGCCAGAACAAGTTCGATTTTGATCAGGCACCTTGTTCACACATGTTTACACACACACACACACACACACACACACACACACATATATATATATATATATATATATAAGTGTGTGTCAACTCCTGGAAAGGGAGATAACATTCAACGATTAAAATCCTTGTTAACACACTTGTTAGTTGTAATATCCAGCCTTATAACGAAAGGTCACAATGACTTTCAATTTAATTTCGGACTCTTTAATTTTTCCAGGACTTCCTTCCTGCCTCATCAAACTACCAGAACCATTTATGCTCAGTCTTCCAGTATCTCATCATTTAGAAATCAAGCCCTGGAATACACTATGACCTGTTGCTAGAGCTTTTTCAATAGATGCTTCTTCTAAAGTGTTCCTGAAGGAAAGAAACTAACTTAAATAGCATATAGTGGAAAAACAAAGTATTTCAAAGATACAGTGCAGTATCAGTAGTACTTAGCTGTAGTCTCCCTGTGACTCAAAGTACATATATTTACAGCGGCACAGCTCAAATATTATGTTCTCCTCTTAGCAAAACGTGTTTGCATCATCTCTACAAAAGGTGATATGTATAATTAGGGAAAAAGTGCCATGTTACATTAGAGCAAATTTGCCCAGTATTCTTTGTCATAGTCAGTACTATTGAATGCAGAATTACAATCTGTGATACTGCACTATGCATGGCTTTCTTTTCTAGATTCTCAGGGTCATTTATATTGGTGGGTGCAGAGAAAATATATTGCTGGCAGAAGTATAAAAAACTGGTAACCCTTTACTCATAACCCTGCTACATAGCATTGACATAACCATACCATAAACAAGGCATGTGGGACATCATATGCTGCTATGAATTGTCATGTTCCCATTACTGGTAATAATCATGAGAGATACTATAATTCATGTGAAGTGTTACCAAGATTTTTTATATGTTGATGTGCAGCGCATGTATTTTCATGTCATTTGGCAAAGCTTCAGTCTATGCATCATACTCTATATATGTGAAAAAGTTATAGTGTGGGTATTGTCAGAAGGTTCTGCATAACACTGTGGGAGTAAAACTTGTATAAGGTTCCAGTAAGTGTTGCTTTTTAATGCATGTTTTCAGTTGTTCCTCAGGGGCTTTTCTCTTGAGGGTTGGCTGAGCCATTTTTGGTATCAACCCCTTTCTCTTGCACAGTCTTCTGTAATGTGGAAAGGGCCTGGTCCAGGATGTGTGGCCTCGGTTCAGGGCTCAAAAGGGGCATTTGGGGAAGCAGCTGGTCTTCTCTCGATCTGGCTGCTAGATCTTTTGCACTACAGGATGGTGTGTTGGTCTCGTAGATGTCGTGGAAGTTGTTATAATCTACCTCATAGAAGCCTTTTTCCAGCGAGAGCACAGGAGTAAAGCGATAACCCCACAGCACCTCTGAGTCCAAGTAGGAGCTGCGTGCCTGGCACGTCATGCCTGCACACACACACATAAACACATGTTGAAACAAGGAGTGGGACAGAGAAGTAGAATCTCTACTCAGGATCTCAGTAGCTGCAGTCTGAAGATATATGTGTGACCAATGTTCAGTGAGAGTAAAATTCCAGAACTCAATAAACAGCTCAATCTGATTTAACTCAAGTGACCAGCAGGGTCAGGAAAAAGGTATGGCATATAAATGATTTAGAGTAGTTGTTTCCTTTGCATAGGAAGAGGTAATGAGTTACATACTTGCTGTAATGTATTAGTAATGTACAACTAATAATCTAATAATCATGTTATTACAAACCCCATTTCCAGAAAAGTTTAGACATTTTGTAAAATGCAATGATAAAATCTGCAATTATTTAATTTTCTTGAACGTTGATTAAACAAAAGTACCCAGGAATTATTTTAAATTCTTTGAAAGACCAACTTGATTGCATTTTGTAAATATAAAGAAATTAAAATTTGATGTCTGCAACGCAGAAAACTGGGCAGAGTAAGACTGAAAAGTTAACAAAATATTTAAGTTGCAACATTTCTAATCATTTCACAATGAACCAGTTGAACTGGTAGCTGGTAAGTTATCATGACTGGGTATAAAAGGAGCATCCACCAAAGGCTCAGTCTTTGAAAGCAAATATGGGTCATGGCTCATCATGTTGTACCAAGCATCATGGCAGTATTGTCAGTCAGTTCACAAAGAACATTTCTCAATACAAGACTGCAAATAATTTATATATTTCACAACCTGCAAAAGTTTCAGGGAATGCTAGTCTGTGTAGGGCAGGGTAGAAACTACTGTTAAATGTGTATGACCTTTTACACACATTCAACAATGCATGAGAAACCATCATGCTACCATGAAAAACCTGCTGCTGCTGCATTAAGAAATGCAACCTGTAATGATATTATGCAAAACCTCAATTATGCAGAAATGCCATAGGGTTCTCTGGGCCCAAGCTAATCTCGTGGGGAACAACAAACAGTGTAAACGTGCTGTGGTCAAATAAGTCCATGCTTCACCTTGTGTTTTGGGAAAAATAAACGTTGAGTTCTCAATGCCAAAGACAAAATGGACACTCCAGACTACTATCAGTTATATGGGCACATCTGTGTCCACCTTATGGTGACTTGCATATGTGTGAAGGTACCACTGATGCAGAAGTGTACATTGGGAATTTATAGAGATATATGCGATAATGAAGATGGCATCTTTTTTTAGGAAGTCCACTGTTATTTCAGCAAGACAATGCCAAGACTGCAACTGAAGTCCTGTATCAAGCAAGAACGCACAAAAATCTGCACTTGCAAAACTGCAACAATTAGTATCATTAGTTTATAAAACATTAAAAAGGAAAGATGATGGTAAACTTTTTTTAATGTGTTTCAGGCATCAAAATCCAAATGTATTTAAATTTGCATAATGCATTTAATTAATCACTGAAGCCCTGGAACTTTTTTCTTTGTACTTTTATCAGTTAAATAAAGGTTGTTTTTAATTAACTTTTCTGGATATGTGGTGTTCATTTTATCAAAAAAGGGCAACACTTTACTTTAACCGTGCAATATAACATCTTTAAAAATCACACCATAGACGTTTGTTTACCTATTTTTTTCCCTCTGTAACCAGTGTTTCAAAAAGTGTTGATCGAAGAAATGGTCCTTGACAAAATGTGGTGCGGGCAAGTCCCCAGTGTCACATGACGTTATTTCAAACATTTAAAATGAAATGCAAACATGTTTTAAAATAATCAGGGGTGTAGTGGTAAAAAGAAAACAGGTGGGTCATCTATGCATTCTGTGATCAAGCCTTAGTGGATCATAACATACCTGTAAAACATTCTAATCAGAATATTTGGTAATTTATTTGTAGAATGTACATATCCTAGAGAAAATGTAAAACAGGCTAACTCCTGCTCCTAAGTCCAGTAAAGTCATTGTATAAGGTTGTTATAAACTACCATTAGATTCCTAAGGGGTTGCTGAGCATCACTAGAACACCTGGGGCCTTAAGTGGTTACTGTATCTATTTATAAAATGTGAAATTTATTCTTAAATGACATTATGAAAGGAACAAACAAAGTTGAAGCCTATGAAGTGTGTTTATCACCCTAAAGCGAGTCTAAATTCTGAAATATGGAACATATGGAAAAGAAAACTATAAGGTTTATAAGTTGCAAGAATCATCATAAAGAGAGGGAAACTATGAAGGAGCCAAAATACATGCCATAATAACCCCAAACATCCTAAATCAACCAGTAGAAATGAGAAGTTACACACTGCACCTACATTGGAATTCTTAACATCCTGCAGTGTATGCGAATGGTATATAAGATGCTCACATAAACAGCTAAAGGTATTTAATTGTTAGTGATAGTAGAAGATGCTGAACATTTTGATATAACAAAAATATTTAATACAGAATTACTGAATTTATTTAATACAGCAAATACATAATTTTTAGTCTTGCCATGGACATCTTCTGTACATATGATCAACAGAGTACCCTAAAATCTAAATATTAGGTCAAGCATTTGGTTTATATACACATCACATTTTCTTCAATTATGTTTAGCCTTATAGACAAACTGTGCCCATTTTAGACTTTTGAGTCTTTTTGACTTTTGTTTTCATTACTTGTACTATTTACATTCTAACTGTGTAAAAAACAACAGTTTGTAAAAATATCTGAGTGAACTTTACTTGTTTTTTTTATGATGCTCACTTTGTGGTCAAAGTTTTTTGCTGCAATCAGCTGGAAAAGACTTGGCCTGTGTTCCAAACTGTATACTGCCACACTAAGTAGTGTATAAAAATAGTACACAACCATTAGAAAGGCATTGAGTGATGTGGTCTGTAAAGTACAGAAGTGCATGGTCTGGGATGCAGCTTTACTTTTTCTCATTTTCTCTGTATTGAGCCCGGCTGCAGCAAGAGACGATGGAATTGATCACAGAGACAACATAAATGCAGAGCAATGTTGAATATAGCACAGTTTGCACTGGTAAAATAGGAAACTAACTCTAGCAAAATTTGAAGTAAACTTTAAAGCTACTTAGAAGCGCTTAGATTTTTTCAAGAATGTAGGAAGAGAAATTTGTTTACTTGTGTGTTGTACGGGAATGTTGCTGTAGTTGATTTTTTTTTTTTTTTGCAGATTTATTCTGTAGTGTATGGGAGGCAGATGGTGGTCACTTCTATCTAATAATACAAATCAAAATTCTGTAAAGGTTGGGACATTTTGTAAAATGCAATAAAAACAGTTTGTTGTTTTTTATTTACTTGAAATTTTGTACAAAGAAAATATTTCCAGTTTTTACTGACTAATATAAATGTATTTTGGAAATATAAACACATTTGTGATGTCTGCAACACACTCAAAAAAGTTGGCACAGAGGCATGTTTATCACTGCGTCACCTTCCCTCTTAATTATATTTTTTAATATTTTGGAAACTGAAGATGCTAATTGTTGCAGTTTTGCAAGATTAACTTTTTCCCATTCTTGCTTGATACAAGACTTTAGCTACTCAACTGTGTGGTCATAATTGTCTGATTCTTTTCTTCAAGAACATGCACTCTGTGTCTACAAGCCACATTTTTGTAGTGCATGCAAAATGAGGCCTACCACTGTCTTTCTGAAATAAGCATGGATTTCCCAGAAAAGTAATAAAATAATGATACCCCAACCAGTTACCAGTTCACTGCTTATTGTGAAATGTTTTAAAATGGTATCAATTGAACATTGTACAAATTTGTTACTCTTATTTTATTTATTTTATTTATTTTTTTGAGTATGTTGCCATTATAAATTTGTTTATATTAACAAAACAGAATCAAGCTGGTCAGCCAAAACATTAGGTTATTTCATTGTACTTTTGCCAGTTAAATAAAAGTTAGTCTACAGATTTATATTTTAGTTTCGGTTGCATTTTACAAAATGTCCCAGGTTTACAAGAAATGGGAATTATAAATATTTTAAATGTTTTACCTTGTTACAATATGGCTGAAGAAATAAGGTCTATTCCTATATATATTTATCTTTAAACGGACAAAGGATGTTTTTAGCTTTGTCCTTCGATTATTCAAGAAACCACCTGGAGCCTAACAGAGATACATGTTCTGAGTTCATGCACTGTCAGAAAAAATAAATCATCAAAATAACTTTAGTCCTGTAGCAGTATGAGCAGTGTTATTGTAAATCATACCGTACTATCACTGGGATAGCATATGCTGCCCCTAAGATATCCAGCCACTGTTGGATAACACACCTGAATAAAAGCATTTGTTACCCAAAAGGTAATGTTTGTTCTAAAAGCAATTCAATTTTTTTCAATAACTTTGTACTTTCACTTTGTTACAAAAAAACTAATTCTTAAAATTCTATCCCAAACTGACTGTGACTGGCCCATAATTACTCAAAGTGCCCCAATAATACATATTAAAGCATGTAAATTACTTACCAGCTTAATCTTATTTTGTAAATATAAACACATTCAAATGTTGATGGCTGCAACACAGTAAACACAATCTGGGACAGAGGAATGTTTACCATTGTGTTACATCACCTTTCCTTTTAATAACATTTTAATCCTTTTGGAACTGAGGTACTAATTGTAGTAGTTTTACCAATCAATATTTTGTCACCCTTGCATGATATAAGACTTCAGCTGTCTAGATTGTCAGCAGACCAGACAAGCACATAGACTCTGTAGTGAGCCATTGTCCAGCTGAAATAAGCATAGGACTATCACCTGGGCATGGGCCCTTATAAGCATGGTTGCCCCACAGGGAGTGTCAGAGTCCTTAAACTTGTTATAATTACTGATCTGGAGATTGAGAAACTATGTCTAACAGAAACTTGAGTTAATATCAATATATTACATTAAATGAGCCCCCCCCCTCCCTCCACAGGCAACAACTATGTACATAACCCTAGCCTAAGTGGCAGGGGGAGGTGTAGCTACCATTCATAGAAATGCCCTATATAATGATGCCTTGATAAAGAACAGGACCCACTGAAATCAACAAGCAATCCTTGATCCCTTAGGTTTTACCCAAACTGTAATGGGTTCTACAGATAACTTTAACCAGATTCTTGTTTTAATTCTGACCCTGCGCATTAATAATGACAGCATAGCTATTCTTCCCCAGACCACAGAAATCTCGGATTACTGCCTTATCACATATGAGCTTCATCTCAATGATAATATATTCACATCTCATTACTCTTGTGTCAGGTTTATGATAATGTAGTCCACAGCTCTTAGCTCACCATCTACTCCAAAAAAGCTGGATGATCTAACTAATTGCTTAGAAAATACACATCACTCTACACTTGAGTGGCCCTTTAAAAGCATGTAAGAATTAGACGAAAAAGCTTGTTTCATGGTTCAGCTATCATACGTGTGCCTTGAAGCAACATGCAAGGAAACAAGAGCATAAATGGCAACAGACCAAATTAGAATCATTCCACGAGGCCTGGAAGAGAATCTCAGAGAGTACAAGAAGACACTAAAACTAGCACGCACTGCCTATCTCTCCTCTCTTATTGAATTCAACATAAATTATCCCAAACAGATTTTAAAAACAATTTCTAAACTAACTAATAACCAGGGAGATGCTGAATCTCAGATACCTGCAGTTTACAGTAGTGATGATTATGTCCTTCTTTAATAATAAAATTAAAATGTTCAGAGATAAAACTCAAACACCGCCTTTAACCCCACCAAGTCTACTGTTCGTTTCATCTGATTCAGATGTAAAAGGAAATTTTATCTCTTCATCAAAATCAACCAGTTTCTCGATTCATTCCCTATAAGCTTACTAAAATAAATCTTGCCAACAATGATAGGGCCTCTTCTAATTTATACTAATTCTAAACTGCCTTTTATATCAAAGGTCCTAGAAAAGGTTGTTGCCCAGTAGCTGTGCATACCTCATTACTATCAGGTTAGGCCTGTAATATAAGCCTCATTTTCTTCTACTTTCTAGGCAACCCTTTCCCTTGTCTGTTTGTGTAGCTATGTGGTCTTGTTTGTTTGTTCCATGTGCTAAGTAGCCCCGCCTTAGCCCTGCCCATTCATTATCATGCACAGATATATTTCCTTCATGTCTCCTTCATGTCTAGGTGTGCAGTGTTTTCTGTCTGTATATAGGTTGGTGTGTTTGGTTTTGTCTGGTCTAATGTTTCTGTGACTGTTTCTGTTGTCAGTATGGTTGTTTTATCTGTTGAGTTAACTCCTGTATTTGTGAAGTCTAGATCCTTGTAATCATACACCTGTGAGTATGTTTTTTTTTTTTTGTCATTTACTTGATAGAAATAAAACTTGAAATAAAATTGCTGCAAGACTCGCGCTTACTTCCAAAGAGCCAATCATTACAGTTACTATCTCACCTCCTTATTTTAGAATGTTTCAAAATAGGAAAAACTGAATATTCAGCTTTTCAGTCCTATTTTGCTCCAATGAAATTAAATTGTTTAAAATTTCAAAACAAATATTGTGTGATTTGTTAACTTCTTGAACTTTTATCAAATAAAAGTTCAAGAAGTTAACAAATCACACATTTTTGATTTTACTGCATTTAATAAACAATCCCAACTTTTCTGGAAATTGGATTTGTAGTAACATCAAAGATGACATTATGAAAATACTTTTCATTGACATTTAGAATGCTCTCTGCTAAGTACAAATGGCCAAATATTCATATAAATTATAGCTTTCTATCAAATGGTGTGGTGTTCTTAAGTGGTCTCTACTCTGTAAGTTTCGTTACTTGAGAATGATGCATCACAGCAATGTGACGTATTTCAATTCCCTATGTGTTAATACAATGTAATTTACTTCATTAACATTCTTAGAAGCTGCCTATGCAGTTTTAGGAATACTGGCATATACTCTTCATAAAAAAATCCAGTACTGGCTTTTGAATCTATTCAAAGCCTATGCATGTGTCATGATACTCTTATGCAAGGAGGCACTCAGATGAAGTTTTACTATACATTGCACACAAAGTTATTGTATTAAATTATTAACACTTTAAATTTTTTTTAATATTTTCTTAATTTGACACTTCCAGTCAGTTGTAGTGGTGCAGGCTGAAGCCCAAGTTGCTATTATTTTGGGACTTTAGCACTCATGTTCAAATACGGCTTTATTTCCAGATACTGCTGTAAAGAATCTGTTTATCACAGAATTACACTGACTTTTAAGTTTCATTTACAAGAAAATCACACCGTCAGAGTTATCAGTACAGCAGGCTCGGCTGACGACAGTGTTCACAAAAGAACTATGGATAAATCAATGAATAGCAATCTAAGCATCAACAAAACTGAAGCAACAGCAAAGAGACAAGATCTGCCCCTCAAGAGCCTCCAGTGTAACATTAATAAACAAGTTTTATGAATGAGAGTGAGAGGCAACAACAACAGAGGAATTGCAGCTGGATGTCAATAATGAAGATTGTAGATTTTACCCTATTATTATATTCACCCACCATTCTTATGATTTTAATGTTCACCTTTACACAAATACTGCATTAATATGATGGTAATGTTATTTATTTAGTGAACCTTTTTTATCCACTTATATAGTTATAAAAAGGCTTTGTTTTTAAAAGGAAAATATCTGTGAAGTCAGATTTGATTAAACCAGACAAGCGAGACTGGTTTGCTTAACTGCACAAAATATTTCTATTTAAATTCTAAATTATTATTTTTATTTTATATTATATACAGTCACCATCTACTTTTTTTTAATCTATTTTGCTTGCACTCTCTGGGCACTTCATTTTGTTCACATACCTTTTAAGTCCACTAAACAGGTGTGCAGTTATAGCACAATAACACATGGACTATTAATCTGAGTGGGTGAAGTTCAACATGTGATTCCAGAATAAATGTATACTGTAAATATAAATGAAATCAAATGTCCAGTAAAAATGATGTCATTAATGAAAATGATGTCACTGAAAAAAAGGCATTTTCCATTATATTACCCCAAAGACTCTTTCCCATAAATAAGCAGTGTCTACCCAAACATAAAAGTAGTTCAGAATATTGACAGTGAAACATCGCTAATCATGATGTGCATATAGGGGTCAAGATGGCAAGTTTATCTAATGGCATGTTCCACTCAGAGGTCAGACTTCATGAAAGCAATTACTTTAAGCTTGACATAAACCCTGGATATTGATATTGATTTATAACTTCTGGGCAAATTGTCATCATTAACTTTTCAAATCTATCTTGGAGGAAGAATAGAAATAAATAAGATAAACTTGATAAACTTTGATAAATTTGATAAACACTGGTTTATCAATAACAAGTGCTTTATAAATGCCTTTCACCATACTCTCCCTTTCTAAACCCTAATGATTTTTTTCTCAGCATGGTGGTAGGAAGTTTGTGATTTAGGAGTGGAATCTTTTTAGGGCTGTATTTGCTATCCCAAAGGATTCTTTCCCATTCCTTAGCAAGGGAGAGGATTGCTTAAGATGTAGATGAAGCCTTTTGACTGACTTAACCCAGAGGCATAATGCATACTCAGAATGAATGACTGACATTCACTATTCTAAATTAATATTTTACTGTTTTTGTGTGTGTTGGTTTTTTTTTTTTACTTTTCTGCAGGTGCTCTTGTTTACATATAAACAAGTACCCAAACGTTCATGAATGCCCAATGTTCTAAATAAAGACTTTTTCCTGCTATACCCAGAGAACAGTGTTTTGCATTTATTTATGTATTGTGTAATCATTGCTGATTAGTGTTTATGCTTTGGCTGATTTTCTTTGTTGGTTTTATGTGGTTTTGGCTGGTGTTATGTAGTGTTGTGTTATTATGGTATTATGTGGTATCATGTGGTGCTGTTTGGTTTCACATGGTTTTGTTTGGTGTCATGGCTACCAACAACTTGGTGGATGACCTCAACAAATTCTACTGGAGATCTGAAAGGGACAAACCAGCAAACCACAGCTCAATGATAGCTCATCCCCATTCACACCTCTGGCAACCCCCTTCACCCCCACTCCTGCAACCTCATCTGTTGCTACTCATGTTGCTCATAATGTGTGTGAACATGATGTTAGGTGGCTCTTTAAGAGGCCCTGATGGTGTTTCACCCTTTTGCCTAAAAGCCTGTGCTGACCAACTGGCTCCAATTTTTTACACAGATCTTTAACAGATCTTTAGAGCTATGTGAAGTTCCCACTTGCATTTAACCCTCCACCATCAGCCCAGTACCCAAAAAACCTCAACTACAGGTCTGTTGCATTGACATCTATCATAATAGAACCTTTTATAAGACTGATGCTGGCCCATCTGAAAAACATCATAGGACACCTACTAGACTCCCTGCAGTTTGCCTACCAGGCAACCAGGTCAGGAACGATGCTATGGGCATTGGGCAACATGGGTTTGTTGCAACATTACATCCCACAACACCTCAACAGCCCAGGGACATATGCTAGGATACTGTTTGTGGACTTTAGCTCAGCACCATCATCCCAGATATCCTCTTAGACAAACTTTCTTTGCTGTCTGTCCCCTCTGCCACCTGTCAGTGGATCACCAGCTTCCTGACAGGTAGGAAATCGTAGGTGTGTCCTGTCCCCACAGCTCTACTGTCTCTAGAAATTACTGCACCTCCAAGAACTCAGCTGCCAAACTCCTAATGTAAGCAGATGACAACATGGTCATCTGACTTCATCTTGATGTTGACAAATCTGCATATCATCAGGAGGTTGAATGGCTGGCTGTAACATGCTCAAAACTGTGAAGATGACTGTGAAGTCTTTTACGTTTCTGCAGACCACAATCTCACAAGACCTGAAGTGGGAGGCCAACACCAACCTCACCCTCAAAAAGACTTAGAGTACTTCCTTTGACAGCTAGGGAAGTTTGGTCCACCTCAATAGTTGCTTCGCTGCCCACCCCACAAGAACTGTCTGCCACTAGAATCAGTACGCAGGCGGTAATGTCCTTTTCAACTTCTCCCCTCAGGCAAATACTATAGGTCCCTGTTCACCAAGACTGCCAGACCAGTTTCTTCCCTCAGGCCATCACCCTCACAAACAGTAGAATAACATCCCATCACCTCCCTGCAACAAAAGGACTTGCTAAAATAATATCAATTATTCATTTGTTAACACTAGATGCTTTACTTGCCTTTTGGTGGATGGCCTGGTATCAAGAAAGGCATTAAAGAAGTCACTGGAGCAGCGGGCAGCTACCAACAGCGCCCGGGGAGCAATGTAGTGGGACAGTACCTTGCTCAAGGGTACCTCAGTAGTG
>JBBPDA010111054.1:0-31569 GCA_037974385.1 Arnoldichthys spilopterus
CTATATAATATATAAGTGGACCTTAGGGTATGCTTTCCCATTTTGCATCGCTCTTATTCAGGTTGTACTGGTGTGAAATTCAGACAGATGTCATAAAATCAACGCAAATTTGCAGAAGCATGCAATATTGAAAGGGCGAATTTTATACAAAAAAAAGCCATGTGAGAACCAGTCAGTTTAGTGTGGGGTGCCTCTGGTATGTAAGAGATTGAAGTAACAAAATATTTCAGAGAAAGATGATATATGATTAAATGAGCAACATTTGTTTTTGTTTCGATGCCACATCAACTTCGCTGAGACAAATAGACCACTGCAGCTCATCACTCACATTATCTGATTGCCCAAGCCAGCCTATGTGGGCACCTATCCTATGCTGGCTGCATCTGCATAGGCTGAACATATCAGGCAGTCGGCAGCAGATAAAGGCTACATGTAGCATGAAAGCATGTATCTGATTAAAAGATGTACAGGCCAGGGGGCTTACTGTCTATCAACCCCACATAGGCTTTTCACTCTTACATGACAAAAAAGAAAATGACTTTCAAGGTCTAACTGTCTGACTGGCTTAAATCCAAAAACAATTGTCTGATCAGCAGCCTGCTGTCATCATGTTGTGTAGATTAAAAGTGTGAAGCTCAACAATCACTTTCACCATAACCACACATAATCACACTGCCAGCAAGATTGAATATGGGGATAACAAAATCTCTCTCTCTCTGTCTTTCTGCAGTTCCGCCTCATTCGCATGCTGGGCATATGTCGGCATGGATCAATAGTATTGAGCCAGTAGTGCCCAATAAACTAAGCTGTTGTCTCAATTGGAGTCTCTTTAGCGGCTTTGAAGGAATTTAGCCCTCCAGATAAGTGCCGAGGCTGGACGTCCACTCTCCGTGAAATGTCAACAGCAAATGCTGCCAACATGTCTGCTTTTTTTTTGGTCATTCTTTAGATCCAGCCGACATATCTGCAGGCTCTTACAGAGGACAGAGTCAAGGTGTTAGGTAGGTATCGGCTACAGAAATAAAAATGCTTTGATTGTAACACAAATAACAAACAGCAGGAACAAGGAGAGTGACCGCCACTGCTTGCCAGCTCACATGGTGCATTTTTTCTAATGATCGCAGCTTTTTCAAGAGCTTGTGTAATCTGGGTAGTGAATGTTTGACAAAATAAGAGCCATCAAATTTTTAAAAAATATATCCGCTACATTTTTTGTAGACAGTGGTTTCCAATGGGAAAGAAACATTTCTGCAGGCGGTTTTTGCTGTTCCCCCATTCCACAACCATTAGTTGTCAGTTTGCATGATGACAATTAATTAACTTATTTTCAGAATCTACAACAATTTCCTGTTATATGTACATTTTATATTTACATTTATTCACCTGGCTGAAGCTTTTATCCAAAGCGACTTCCAAGACACAGGAACAATCAGGCATTAGAGCTGCACAGGGCAACACTAAAGTGAGTGCTACAAAGAAGTCCAACACATTTCTCTTAGTTGTAAAATACAGAAGACAAATGCTTCAATAAAACTATAAGTGGAACATTACTATCTTGAAGACGTTTTCTAGGCAGTTATCAGATAGCAAAAGTTCATACATGAGCAATAGGCTTATGTGCTGAGGTGGGTGTGGAACAGTTTAGTCTAGAGACACTTCTTGAATGTGTAGAGAGACTCTGCAGATTTAGTGTAGCTGGGCATAATATGTAGTGTAGTGTAGTGTAGTGTAGCCCATAATATTTGTGTGGTAATATAACAAAGGCAGTTTTAATCTTTGGACACTTTTTCAACCTCTTTTAAAACTTTAGAACTTAGCAGGCTGCGTTTGTTTATGCACCTTTAAGACTAATATATGAAAAATGGCCTTTGTTGTGATTGGCTGCTTTATACTATATCTCAATCAGTAAATATACAAGGCTAACAACTCTATATACCTTCAGTGTGAATGAGCTAAACTGCTGCAGGCTGTATAGGGAGACATGCACTCATGAGCCATAACAGTATGACCACAGACCAGGGATTCTGCAGAGTCTTGAGTCTAGTTTTTTGCACTAGGTCTTAAATGGCTTACATTTTGGTCTTAAATGTCATTGTGTCAATGCTACTCCCATCACGTTTGTTGTTGGGGGTGATGGGGCAGTGGTGGCCTAGTGGATAGGACCTTGCAGAAGTTTGCAGATTGACTTGGGTACCACTGAGGTTCCCTTGAGCAAGGTACTGCTCAAGGTACTTCTGTTCACAAGGCCATTAGGCCACTACTGCCCACCAGTGTGAATACACAGTCTGGTAAATGTGAATAAACCTGTTTATTTTGTTAGTAATTTTATGACTATGGTTTTCTTTAATGTCCTTAGTACCAGTGTAGACACAAAATTGGTCTTAAATTTAATTCATAATGATCTTTAAAAAGTCTTTGACAGTCTTAAATTTGACTTGTTGAAACCTGCAGAAACCCTGACAGACAGTTAAAGTGAATAACACTGATATAGTTATTTCATTACAGTGGCACCTGATAGTGAGTGGAATATATTAGGCAGGTAGATGCTCAATATTTGGCAGGTGGTTTTGTGACATCACAAATACAGTGAATTTGAATTTTTTTTTTAAAGCTTAGCTTCCAAGGGATCATTTGGACTGGTTATACTTCAAACTCTTTTACTTTAACAGAGAGGAAAATGCTACTGATACCTTACATTCTCTTACTGTTCTCTCTTGCAGTAAGAAAGTTTGATGAACATTCACATGCTTTCTTTTACCATGAAGTTTGGTAGTCTAACAGCTTTATTACTAATATAATTGGTATTGATGGTTTTAATAAAGAGCATTGTTAACTTTTAATAACTTCAACAACTTTAACCTTTTTTTTTAACTTTGTGCACTTGTGTGTCACTTTTTTGTGCACATCTCAGCAGGAACGGGGAGAAGATGTAATCAGCAAAGACCTGTCCAGGACCCCAGGGACTCAGGAGTGTAACTCACCAGAGAGTGAGGGGAAAAGCCTTGAGCGCAGGATCACCACTTCTTTGTGTGAGAGAATAAACAATGAATGTCGGACGCTGCTCGTGCTATTTCAGCAAAAATAAAAAATAAATAAATAAAAGAGTCTGCTGCAATTTGCTGCCACTTGCCTATGCAAGCAAACCTTCCATTAATTACATCCTCTATCATGCACGCTTTTATGATTGAGTTAGAAAGTTTTGGGTTTGTTCCCCCCTTGAAAGCTCACATTTGCTATTTTCCTACACGTCAGTGATTTATTTTAAATTAACATTCATTCATCCAAACGTAGCATATTTACAGCAAGCAGAATGCACATCCCTGACTGGGAAAGGTCATTGTCTCACAATAAATGATACAGCAGGAATAGTACATAGACAGTGGACTTGGATTAATAGGGGTGCAAACCTTTGACGTAAGAAAGGTTTGGAAGCAATGCAATGCAACATGAAGTTTGAAATGTTACATTTTATTATTTTACAATAATTCAGAATTATTTATAAAGTATACTGAAGACACAAATGCAACAACACAATGTATATAGTTGTATAAACTTGATTAAAAATCTAAATTTTGTGTTTTTCATGAACCAGGAAAAAGGTGACTGCTATGCAATTTGAATGATAAACAAGGAATATGTAGGTCATTATAAAACCATTAATTATATATATTTTATATATTATATACTCAAAAATTGCTTCTTTTACACAAATTACTTTTTGGTGTTTCATTGAAAGGAAGTAAACCAACACTAAAAGGAACTCATTATTAGATGTATGTTTGTAGTTACAGACTTCCTGCATGTAAATGCAAAAAAAAGACGTTTGCTGTTAAAATTCTGTATATGATTATTTGATTAATCGTCAAAATAATCCCATAATTACTCAACTACTAACATACAAACCCTTAAGATTTCTTAAAGATTTTCTATTGTTTTATTGATCAACAGCTCAACTGACTAAGGTGGGCAGTAGTGGCCTAGTGGTTAGAACCTTGCCTAGTTCTGACCCAGGGACCACTGCAGTGCTCCAATGGATAGCTGCCCATTGCGCCACGCTTGCACGTCTGATGGGTTTAATGCAGAGGTCACATTTTGTTGTGGTGCACTTTGTGTGATTGAGTGTGTTCACAATGACAAATAAGTAACTTTACTTTTAACATTGTATTTTGTAAATATATACACATTTAGAATTTGACAGCTGCAACATACTTAACAAAAGCAGGGACAATTATTGAAGAAACCTCATGCTACTTAGACAAATAGACTGCATCAAGAAATGTGGGTTGAAACTGTATTCAACTCAAAACAGAAATGCAGATGAGTTCTCTGGGCTCGAGCTAATCTCAGACAGATCAGAAGACTGTGGAACTGTGTGGTTATTTCAGTAGGACAAAGCAATGCAATACAACAGCATAGCTTCACAGAGCACAGATGCTTGATTGGCCTTGCATTTTAGAAAAATCCCAACGCTTCAGGAAATGGGGTTTGTAAATGATAATATTGCCCCTACATGAAATATAGATTATATGAATTATAGTGGCTCTAAAAAGCATTAGGATATTTATCCACTTTAGATTACTTCAAAAAAATCTTAAACATCACAGAAGAAAAATTAAGTATCAAACTGATGGTAGACTTGTTTAGTGGAAAAGGCCAGGAGAAAGTTTCCAGCCAGACTGCACTAAGCTTACTGTGAAGCACCAGAGGTAAAAGCGTCACAGTTTTTCATGCACTGGTGTCCATGCGCTTGTGTTCACTCATGGGATCATGAACTCTACAGAAGAAGTCCACTAAGCGACTGCTAAAACGATAATGAGCTAAAACACACCAGCTGCCTTTTGAAATAATCCTAGACTAAAAGCAAAGTAACAGAATCTGTTTGAAACAAATGTGATTTCATTTGACTTTCTTTTTCTTAACACAATTTACTCAGTACATTTTAAATATAGCACATCTCTAAATCTATTTTGGAGCCACATATACACAGCATGCACAATAATTCCAAACATTAGTAAATATTCTAATATAACAATTGGAAACATTCCAAAACCAGTGCAGTTAAAGTGCCATCTTCATCACAATGCATCAGTGCATTTTACTTCCATACACAATAGTGCAATGAACCGGCTTAGTTAAGTTAATTCTACAGCAGCTGAGCGATTCTGAAATAGATCCTAATTCCTTAGTAAAGGTTTCAGTGTATGATGAAATCTCATATTACATCAAGCACTTACCAGTCAGTGTTTAGTTACAAGCGCAACATTAAGTGTATATAGCTGCTGTTTGGTGTAGTGTTTCTCAAGAGGGTTAAGAGAGTCTGATAACTTTAAATTTCATTGGTTCAGCTGCCACTGTTAATGTAACATTCCTCTGTTTACTCCCTAGTAACAGGAGACTCGCAATACAAGTTAGTATATATGCATTTGATGTAGTGATTTACGTAATGTTCACTAGACATTATAAGTAAATTATGATTGATTGTAGTGTCCTAAAATGCAAATAGGGATCCAAAATATAGAATTTTCTTTTATTTTAATGTTGGAATAAGTCATAATTTTACTTAAGTTTTATGATCAATTATAAATATTATTTCCTTCCAAAACTGATGATGCTGAATTATCACCAGCATCACTGATTATTGCATTTTTACACTGCTACAAAGTATAGTTAAGCCAGCTTCACATTCAGCAAAATCAAGTAAATTGGGGTGCAGCTGAGTGAATCTGAGGCCTGGAATCTCAAGCTTCCATGCTGCTATGTCCCTTTAACATGCTGCCCTTTATCCGGAGCTGCTGCCAGCTGCCCAGCACAGAGAGGTGCATTGTGGGAAACAGGTGTGAAGAGTGAAAGAGGCTCATTCCGAAACGTACCCCTTGTGAGGTCAGAGGGCACGTAGGGCCAGCTGGAAGTCCGCACCAGCTGCCAGTCAAAGTCATCCTCTTGTCCCTGTCTGTACTCGCATAGGTTGCCATCCGAGTCTTCCTCAAACGTGCAGCCTGCTGTAAAGAGAAAACAACAGACATTACACACTCGACCATGTCCATCACACCAGCACCGAACTCTGTTCAAGAGACCCTACATTAGCCCCTTCTTCTATTATGCAATAAAGTTTACTGTTTTAAAACTGATGAGCATTTCAAGCAGCGAAGCAATTGAAGGTTTGGAAGTAACAATTAGCAGTTTGCCATGTGTGTGAAATGTACATCATGCTGCAATCACGGCATCAGCTTAATAATAGAAACACAGATGGCCTGTGCCTAACAAGCTAAAAGCTAGCTTGACAACAATAGCAAACAGCCTGCTCTGAACAATGAGAAAAGTGAACTTTTCAGATCAAGGATTTCAGAGCAAACAGGTTTTAGAGAATAACCTTAAATATATTGTTACTGTGGTATCTATCAATGGGTGTGATATATTAGGCAGAAAGTGAGTCAGTCAGTTTTTGAAGTTGAAGTTTTGGAAGCAGGAAAAATGAGTGAGCATAAAGAACTGAGCAGCTGGGCAAGGGTCAAAATGTGTACCAATGACAATGTCACAAGTAGGCAGTGGTGGCCTAGTGGTTAGGACAATGTGCTTGGGACCTGAAGGTCTCAGGTTCAAGGCCCGGCCCAGGAACTACTGAGGTACCCTTGAGCAAGGATACTACACTGCTCCAAGTCTTGAAAGCCAAATGAAGAAGTGTAATGTAGTAATTTAATGTAACAAGTGCCCAACACTTACTGATGCATGTGGATAGCAAAGACTACTCCATCTGATCATCACACCTTGCTTGATACTTGATACTACAGGCAATGTTCTACTGGTTCCTGGAATTCAAGTGGATGCTGCTTTGACAAGTACCTAAACACTGTTGTAGACCAAGTACTTCTCTAATGGCAACAGTATTTCTTGACAGCAGTGTTTTTTTTTCAGCAAGATATTGCGTCCTGCCACACTGCAAAAATTGTTCAGGAATGGTTTGAGGAACACAACAAAGAGTTCAAGGTACTGACTTGGCCTCCAAACATCCCATTTCTCAAATTGGTCAAGAGACTGTAGGATGTACCGGAAAAACTTGTCTCGTTCATGGAGATGGAACTTAAAAGATCAGACCATTCTGTTACAATATGATTACACATTTCTGTCTATTGTCAGTATTCAGTGATACACATATCATTTTGTTCAGAATGACTCATCTGAAAGAGCTGACATAAGTTTTCAGGTTCAGTAAAACTCTCAAGGTCAAAATAGTTTGTTGTATAATTTAATTATATTCAGATATGCCTAAAAGAATGAAGTCTTAACTAACCTTGTTGTTAAAAGATGTTAAAAGAGATGTTAAAACATTTTCACATATTTTAGTACAGGTGTGCCAGAATCTAAACCAGGAGGACTGGTGCCCAGCACAGTTTGGTGATTTTCATGTTCAAGCACACCTGGATCAGCATATCTGTTAACTGTGAGGTTTAGTAAGTGTGTCTAAGAAGGGTAACTGCCAAACTGTGCCGAACACTGACTCTCCAGGAACGGAATTGGGCACTCTGTAATATAACGACATATTGGTTTGAGCCGCCATAACACATGTATAATTCTTCGTATTTCAGCATTCATATCATCATTACATCTATCATTATTGAGGTATTTTACTAAGATATTTATTGCAACATTTAGAATTTTAGTTTTTTAGCCAGTTTAATTATCAAAAAAGTTATAACAAATGTGTGCAAAAGGTTGAAGCAATAAATAAGAAGATATAATAACAAGAAAATAAGCTACTTAGTTCACTAAAGGAATTTTCCCCCAATATGTTATATTTCAAAAAGAGACAGTAATTGTGCATAAACATATGCCAAAGCCTGTTCTCTGTAGACAATCGGCTCTGGTTGGTACTTAATAAATGAATAGACGTTGGATTTTTTAGCAGAGATGCCCATTTTCTTTGCATAAGATTGTGTATTAAAAAACCCAACATCATTATCCCTATTTATAATATTGTGCCTAAGATTTTTCTTATATTTGCCCTTTAAAAGTGTGTCAGATGACCAGTTATTTTGCACCAACATGTAAGCACTCAAAGTGCGTTTTTAAGTGTGCGTAGATTCGGTTCTTACCTAAAAACAAATCCCAAACAAGTAAACATTGATGAATGTCAAAAAGTTTTGCAAAGATTTTCAGGAGCTTTGTTAGGGTTTCAAGCTGAAATTTCTCAAGGGGAATGAGGCCCATTGCTCAACTGCACTGAGTGACAGAACATATCAGACTCTCTGGAGATATATGGAAACACTGCCACACCATGGATTCACTTATAACCTTAAGATATTCATGTGATATTCATATTTGGATCATTTCTTATACATGAGCTCAGGCAATGCAAAATCTTCCAATAAATACAGAGTAGCATTTTACTAGTTAAATAAGTGGTTACATAACAAGTACTGGGTTAGTGAATTACTCCTGCCCATCCTTTTTGTTGCTAAAGTCCCTAATGCTCATCAAAACTTTTTGTGAAGATAATATCTCTCATGAACTCTAAATGGAATTTTTTCAGCAGTTACTTTTCCAGTGAAAGGCACCTTTCTGATAATGACTGTTTCCTCAGGACTGCAGTAATTTAATGTTGAGCACAAAAGAACTGCTCCCACTGCTGCCATAATTCCTGTAATCTTTCAGTCTTTCACGGGTGTCTGGGGAGACAGGGGGGTGTCACTCACAAAAGGTGCAAGCTAATCAGCTGCGTCAAAACTAAGGACACAAACAAAACCAACAAGACTTTCTCTTATCCCCCATCTCTGCATAAAGATGTCACTGCAGTTCAGAATAGCATGACTTAATTGTACCTAATAATGGCAGTTTTCTCGGCCCACTGGCCCTAGAGACGAGTGCCAACATCCATTCCAGCCAAAAGAGATGCTATTTCCTCCCATCCAGCTCGGGTGAGGAGATGACGGGGTGACGAGAGGGCACCAGATTGCTGTGGGCAGACAGGGCCTGGTGCCGCATCAGGCGGCTACAGACATCTAGGACGTGATTAGCGTTAGCCTAGTATGCAGGGAAGCTCAGTGTTGATGGCTCTTTAGGTTAGCCCTCCATTCACTGCATTTTGCCTCAATATCTGTATCAGAATGACTTTCTTGGTACACTTGCTGGTACGAGGAATTTGTCATGGTGGAAACTGCATCCAATGAATAAACAATGGATAAGCAAATATTTGACAATACTGATATGAATCCAATATCGTGCATCCCTTAATCAGATAAATACAAGAGCACAGTATAATGAAAATAAGCAGGGATCAACAAAGGTTGAGTGGTGGACACAAAATTTCCCACTCAATGGTAGTATTAACAGCTCTGATTGATCATTTACGGCATTGTGAAGAGTCACAGACAGTAATTCTTGTCTCCTAGTGTTTTCAATAATGAAGGTCATCTTATTTGAATGACCAACGCATGACAAATCTGTGATGATTTCATTTGACCAATCAGTCTGCATTTCATTGTAGCTCAATCCACAGGTAAAGCCTTAGCTCCTACTTCAGAGCAGGGATTTTCTTACACTAAAGGAACCTACGAGTGAAGGAAGTATAGGGTGATTGATTCTGATGGGGACTGTAGCCGCAAAACATTCCTTGGTTTATATATATATAATATCTGAATAAATTAGTGAAAAAGACTGTCATGATCAATGAGAGTAATTAAGTAAGGCAGAAAATCTACTATTCACTATGATGAGTAACAAACAAAAAAATGGACTGTGCTGAACAAAAACAAGTCGTGCAGAGTCTTTCAAAGTGTCAAAAACAGTAGCAGCCTAGCAGTTAGGGATTTGCCCTTGTGATCAGAGGGTCACAAGTCCCAGTCCAGGTACCAATGAGGTACCCTTGAGCAAGGTACCATCCCACTACACTGCTCCCCAGGCACTGCTCTATGTGTGGATGGGTTAAATGCAGAGGTAACATTTCGTTGTTGTGCACATTGTGAGATGGGGTGTGTTCACATGAAAAATAATCACTTTCATCACATTTTAAAACACTTTGTAATATAAAAGGCTTTTATCACTTAAAAAACTACTTTAAATGTGGCAAAAAATAATAATTCTGAGTGTCTATCTGGCTTTGCTTTGCAATGTAAGAAAGTATGACAGCTCAAACACACTTAAAAAAATTAATGAACAAGATTCAGGTGGGCTATAACTGTCATTGTCATTAACTGCCATTGAGCTCAGCTTCCTTAAATTCCTTTAGCCCATTCCCCTCCAGTCCAAAAACATCACTAAGTCTCCATCACTAAGACTTTCAGAGACTCGGCCAAGACAATTAGGCAAAAGCTGTCAAGGTGCCTAAAAGAGGAGGCGACAGCGGGAAAGGACCATTACCAAGCTGGCTGTTTTAACTTGGTGTAGAGAAAAGACAAGCTTATATTATGACGCTACATAATCTTCCATACGGCTCTACAGCTGCCAACCTGCACAGGGCGGGGGGAGAAAGCTGGATTTGGGATCACTGTTCAATCCTCTCAGAGTCGAGTCAATGGGATGATACACACCGCTTGAAAGCTTTGCAGCTGAAGCCAGCTCAAGTTTAGGAGTGGGGGGTTCAGAGGTTTGTCTTGCATGAGGCAGGAGAAGTAATTGTGGTGGCAGGACAGCTGGCAGTTTCTGTCATTAGTGCCACACACACACACACACACTGCAGAAAAACTCCTACCAAGTATTAAGATACACACACACTCACTAAACAGCCGGCACACAACTCTTCCTCTTTCCCCCTTTTCTCTTCCTCTTTCCCTCTTTCTGTCTTGCTCATGCACATTTTCTGTCTTTTAGATTTTCTCTCCCTCTTTCTTTTTTACTTTTTACTGTTTCTCTTATCAATTTCTCCCTGTCTTGCTCACTGTCTCTCCCTTTTCTCTTATACTGTCTCTTTTGCTTTCTCCCTCTCTCTGTGTTTTACCTACTCCCTCTGTCCTTCTCTCCCTCTTACATTCTTAATCTCTCTCCCTCAGTTTCTTTTGCCTCCCTCTCTCAATCTTTTAACCCCTCTTACTTTCACTTTCCTTACCTGTCTCTTCTTTCTCCGTCTTTTTCTCTCCTTCTTTCTCTCATACTGTGACTTTTGCTCTCTCTGTTTTACCTTCTCCCTCTGTCCTTCTCGCCCTCTCCCTTGCTTTATTTTGCTCCTGTTCTCTCCCACTCTCTTAACCCCCCTTACTTTCACTCTCCCTCTTTTTTACTATCACTTTCCCTACCTTTCTCTTCTTTCTCCCTGTCTTTTTCTCTCCCTCTCTCTATCATACCCTTTCTTGCTGTCTCCATCTATCCATCTCTCATTTACTCACTTTTCCTGTCTCTTTCCCCCTGCACACAGCCAAGCCCATTGCTCTGTGATGTCTCCAGTCTCCTGACGTTGTGATCAAATTACAGAGAGCTGCTCCAGGGCAACGTGTGAAAGGGGAAATCTGTCAGTATGCCAGGCCATAGCAATGTGTGTGTGTATTGGGATATATGTTTGTGTTTGTGTGTGTGTGTGTGTGTGTGTGTGCTGGTGGGGTGTCCAGTTGTCTATACACCTGTTTTTCCTATTAAAGAAATACTCCAGCATTACTCTCATTTCTATCTACTGCACCGGTAGCACATGGTCACGTACTAGTACAGAACAGAGTCCAATTGGGAGTTGTTTCAGAACCTTTTAAAGCTGCATTAGACTTTATCTGTCCGTTTGTCTTGTGCGTTTGGCAGACACTGTCGTATTCAGGAACTTGCAATTGTAGAGCAATTTAAAATGTAGTCTTGCCTAAGGACTTTTACTGGTGTAGTATGGTGGGCTTGACCAGGTCAGTCAATGGAGGGTAGCAATAAATATACAACTCCACCCAAATATTTGTCTGCACACAACTTTTTTGTATCCGGAGGATTAAAAGCTATGTTTGCTAGGGGGCACGACATGGCAAAAATATTCCTGGCCAGCATCAGAATACCTTCCTTGTTTACCTCTAGATTTTGCCCAAAAAGACACTTAATGTAAAGCACACTTTATATTCAAAAGTTTGTACATCAAGTGGATTAATAATAAGACGCTCCCCCTTTGCTGAAGTCTCTACTCTTGGGAAAGCTTGATGTTGGAACATTATTTATTGGCATTCAGCCATACAAGCATAAGTGAAGTCAGTAAGATGATTAGTTCTGGATCACAAACGCCAATCTAACACAGCCCAAAGGTACTGGACCTCCATTACTCCAGAGAACACAGTTCTACTGCTCCACAGTCCAATTCCGAGGGGCTTTATACCCCTGCAACTGCAATTGGGCAAGGTGACCTTAGGCTTGTGTGCAGCTGTTACAGAACACCCCATTCTATCGGTGATGCTGTTCTATAGGGATTATCCAAGCTGTGTGTGTGCAATCGAACACCTGTGTCAGAAATAGGTGCGCCTTAAAGTAGCTGAACTCAACTCATTAGAAGGTCTCTTGTCTGTCAAGATACTTTTGAATGCAGTATTCCATGCAGAGATGCCACTGTTAAGAAAAGAAGACTCTTCCCTTTGTATCGATGGTTGGTATGTTGTTGCTTTCTGCGGGGTTGTCAGCTAATTTCTGAGTCCTCTGCTTTGTTTTTCCTGCTGACAGGCAAGTCCAGGTCCCCTGACGCGAATACAAACACATGCAGGCAGCATCTGTCCCTTTGCCATGGCCTGGAATCGCTTGTGTTTTCATTGCTGGGAAAGTAGCTGAGTTTTTAATTGACTGGTGTTCAAATGCTGCGTATGTGCAGTATGCTGAGAAGACGAGCATTTGGTTTTGTGGAGGAAGTGACACCATCAGACACATTTCACTGATCTCCCTCATTAGCACTGCTCTCCCCCCGCTACTTCCCTATTGCTTTCACACACATTTACACACGCACACCCCCACATGGATTTACACCTGAACGTCAGTACAAGTGTGAATTGCTGTGCGCACAGCTACAGTATCCGCTGCCTTATGGGCACATTCATCCACTGTACTGTCTTGTAATTTCATACAGTATAGAAGCACACCTCATTATTTATTTTAAACAGATATTAAGAATAGAATTATATTTTTTTCAGGGATAGAAAATATGTGTTTAACAGAAAATGAACAAAAATCCTCCAACAGTACATTTATTAATTTGGCTGACACTTTTTATCCAAAGCAACTTCCAAGACGTGGAGCAGTGTAGTGGGACGGTACCTTGCTCAAGGGTACCTCAGTAGTGCCTGAGTCGGGATTTGAACCTGCGACCTTCAGGTCCCCAGGGCAATGTCCTAACCACTAGGCCACCATTGCCCACAATATGCTGACATATGCCCACAACTGTACAATATAAAATCTACCTGTTTATCATTTGTGCACTTAATTTGTTCTCCCGAACTGTCACTTGAAACTCCCAACAAAAGCTACTCCCAAAGCTCTCATTGACATTATGTTGCCCTTCAGAGAGACATCCTTCCACACAAGCAGCTACCTACACACACCTCAGCTGCCTTGCTCATTATTTCCTTGTGTACATGTAAAAGGGCTAATGAACATATTTCTAGGAGATTACAGGGGATAATCCACTTGCATAAAGTAAGGAATTAAAAAAAAAAAAAGTAAAAAAAACAGGAGATCCAAATGAGAAAATGGGACCACTTATTGCCCGTCAGACCACCAAAACAGGCCCCATCAGAGAAAAAGAAGCTTTTACTGAGAAAAAAAAAAAAAGTTAATTTATAACTGGATTCACTTGGGCAGTGGTGACCTAGTGGTTAAGACATTGCCCTTGGGACCTAAAGGTGGAAGGTTCAAGTAGCAGGTAGCAGGCACTACTAAGGTACCGTCCCGCTACACTGCTTCCCGGGCACAATTGATAGCTGTCCGCTGCATCACACGTGCACGTGTGATGGGTAAAATGCAGAGGTCACATTGCGTTGTGGTGCTTGAGTGTGTTCACAATGACAAATAGTCGCTTTCACTTTTCTTGGATTGCGAGAAGCAGGAAATGCAGCTAACTTTGTGTTTACAAGGAGCATAGAAAATATCCCTGTGGATTTCTGTGAAAAACTGAAAGCAGGTCTCCTGATTAAGTGAAAACGGTAATAAAGGAAAAGGGTGGCTCTAGATACAGAAACTTGTAATGGCTGTTTTGACTAAATGAAAGAGTGGTCTCTGCACAATGCTTTATGACTTTAAGCTGTGTTTTTTGTATCTTTTCAATGGCAATATATGTTGGTTACCAATGCTGCATAAATCTTGCCTCTAATGCTGATGTCACGGTGTCAAATTATGCGATTCCCTTTGTTTATCTGAACCAGGAACAGAGGAAAAAACATTCACATTGTACGTTATGATGGTCTGACAATCAAAACACATTACAAGATATTTCATGCTAGTTACTTGGGTCTTGATTCCGTTTAACGGGAGGGAAAGTCTGCAATTTAGGAAGAGATGGAAAATAAAAATCTATATGACAATTATATTAACAAATTTTTTTGTTATTGTCCGTTCCCCCCACAGCAGTGATAGACAAAGTACTACTAAAACCAACATTTTCAGGAGAGACAGTTCATCCAAATGACAAATAGAGCGGGAATGGAAATGTAGTTTACCAAGTTTAAAAACATACCCAAAAGCTGTCCTAGTTTTGAGTTGCAAGGCTAAAATACATTGTACATTAAGATACTTTCATGATGCATGTATCACAATATGTATGTTAAAAAACAGAATAATTTCAGGAATCACATAAGCAAGTCTATTTCTGAATGTTTAACATTCTTAATCTTCCTAAATTTGCTTATTTAGAAAAAAATCGGGGACCTTTGGGAAAAGTTCTTGTGAAAACTTACTTTTTCTCATGTGAATGAATTGTTTTGGTTCTTGCAAAAGGTAAAACAAAGTCTTAGGTTCAAAGAGACAGGGGAATTTATGAGTAAAAATTGTACAGTGCCGTTTATTTTGTAGAAGTGTTGTCTGCCACTAAACTTTCACCATCTTTTGCAGCTGAAAACTTCTTTGCCATTTTTCTGATGCCTTTCTGATGTTGGCAGAGTGAAAACTGAAAGTTTACAAGGTGATGGGTAGGTCCTTAGTGATTTTCTGTGTATTGATTGGCAGGTTTCACACAAAATGCAGACAGAGACACACAAATATACCAATAGTGCACAGCGAGAGACAGGTGATATCAAGCACTGTTCAAAAACCTGTTATCTTCAGCTGTGAGTCACATGTGATCTCATGATAACAGAGTACAGAAAGCACAGACATTGAACTCACAAACAAATCAGTTTGAACTACATTTCTACAATTACTATATTATCTCTAAGTCATTAATAAAAACTTTTGAAAAACTGATTTGACATGAAGTGCATTCGTCATTCCCACAGGGTTAACAGCTCTTCACTGTTTAAGTCAAGTGCATGATGCTTTAGGCAAACTAAAGACATCATTTCGAGCAACTTGACAATTAAGACTTCTGGCTAAATAAGTCCTTTAAGATTTATTCTGCTGTTTAGTCATTTAAGCTTTATTGACTTTCAGCATTCCTAAAAAAACTCAGGCTGATTAGAAATAATGGCAGCACCAGCTCTCACTGGACTCATCATGCCTGCTACTAACGTTTTACTCAACAGACAGGCATGTCTCACAGTCAGAGCAGCCGTGATTTCTCCTGCATTTGTGCATTAATGCACAAATTATATCACCATCAACGGCAACACAAATCTGTGCCTGTCATTCATATTTGTAGCGGTTCCCAAACAGCAACAATATTCCATAACTCCCCAGAAACGCCATCCCTCTAATGTTCTTGCCTTTATTTTAAGGTCAGTGGAGAGCCACACAAATGAACCTCAATGGAAAGAAAACAGCAACACGTTGTGGCCTGCTGATGGAGAAGGCAGCATTGCAGATGTCGGTCCTAAAACAGCTTCAAAAATGAGCCCCCGTCCCTGTCTCTCCTTAAGTCTCCTGCCAGCTGGGTTACTGCTTCAGAATAAGAGGGAACAAAGTGGTATAAATAAATAACTGCAAGGGAAATGTGTCAGACGTGGATTTAAAGGTGGCGGAGGCAATTTACAGAACAACACCTCCCACCCGCTGCCACGCCAATGCCAGGTAAGCCTGCATAGCTTTGATGTTGAAGCACATGTTCTGGGCTGTCTATTGGTCTGCCTCTCTTTCTTTCATTTCTCTTTCTTGCTTTCCTTCCTCCTGTCTGCATCTCAATGCTATAAACCGAAACCTAAATCTCCTACGTGAATGCGATGGTTCAGCAAAAAAATAAATAAATACATAAAAAATTGCTGCAATTTCCCTCCTTACCCCAAATGCAGTTGATCAGCCAAGACATGATAGGTGTCTAAAGTTTGCTTCTTTCATATTATGCTGGAGCTGCAAGACTAATGTAAACAAGAAGCAGCTTGTGAGCGCCTTATGTTTTGGACAGGGATTTCAGTAGAGCAGACACCTTGAGTCCTGACTTTTACTTTGTAAACTTTGTCCACAGTACATCATATGATGTCAGAAACCAAATAAGCAAGTCTATTTGACTCAAAAGAGTTTAAGGCAAGGGTGTGATAGGTTGCATTATGCTAACTGGTAAGTTTTTATTGCTCATTACATACATTTGCCTCATAGTTCCAGTGCAAAACCAAAGACTATATTTGAATTAATTTGGAGTTTACATTTTGCATAAATTATTTACTGCCTTTAATCCAAAAGTGCACATAGAAATAAGCACCCAAAAGACTAGAAAAAAACATGATCCATAGCCAACTGCGATAAATAATGGTGCCAAAAGCAGTTGGTACCTTTTTTCATGTTTTAATATGCAATATTTCTCTTTTTTTACACATTTAAATTAGCTAAAGATAGAAGGTGTTGGCAGTGGTGAAGCAGACAACAAGCTTAATGAAAAACTATCAAATGAAGAATGAATACAAAAATAAAATGTGCTTTATACAGACATTTCAGAAAAGTTGGTATATTTTCCAAACTGCAATAAAAACAAAAATATGTGATATGTTAATTCACAGAAACTTTTGTTTAATTGACAAAAGTACAAATAAAATATTTTCAATAGTTTTACTGACCAATTTAATTGTATTTTTATATATATACACAAATTTAGAATTTCATTGCTATAGCACACTCAATTAAAGTTGGGACAGATTGAAATGTGCACAGAACTTTCAAGTAACCCTGGTTTGGAAGACTCCACAATAAGCAGACTAATTGGTAACAGATGAGGTATCATGATTAGGTATAAAAGTAGCATCCATCAAAGGCTCAGTCTTTGCAAGCAAGGATGGGTCATAACTCACCTCTTTGTGCCAAAACTTGTGAGAGAATTATTAGGCAGTTTAAAAAAAAGATTTCTTTTTGGCACAGAAAAAACGGGTGTCGCATTCTCTGTGCCAAAGATGAAAACGACCATCCCGTGCAAGCAGCACAGCAGGGTTGGGTTGCATGTATGTGAATGTACCATGGATTATGAGGCTTATATAAGGATTTTAGAGAGACATATGTTGACATCAAGGTAATGTCTCTTCCCGGGATGTCCATATTTATTTCGGTCAGACCACAGTCAGTATGGGCTACTAACAGTGTGGCTTCAAAGACATGCCTGATTGGCCTTCTACCAGTCCAGATCTATCTCCTATTGAAAATATATGGCACACCATGAATAGAAGAATCAGACTGCTGAGCAGTCTTATATCAAGCAAGAATGGACAACATTTCCAACTGCAAAATCACACTTAGTTTTTTCATTTCCAAAACAATTAAAAAGTTTTATTAAAAAGAAAGGCGATGTAACACACTGGTAAACAAGCCTCTGTCGTAACTTTTGTTACGTATGGTTCAGCCATTAAATAAAAATATAAAAAATTCTCTTTCTTTATCCTTTTCATGAGAAGGTTCATGAGAATTAACATATCACAGATTTTAGATTTTTTTACATTTTAAAAATATCCCAAATCTTCCTGGAAATGGTGTTCGTATATGTGCACTTATGTATGCAACGTTTTCAGTAGTGAAAGTCTGCTTACATTTCTAAATGACACATCCATCTGCAGAAAAACTGCAAGCGACCTAAGAACATATGTTTTTCCCAGCTTAATTATGTACAACATTCTGTCACAAAAGCTGACAAAAGGACTTGCCATATATTTTATATTCAGCATTCCAGCTTCTTCTTGAGCTTCAAAGTTATTTACCTTGAACATATCATTCTAACATGCACACTGAGAGTGGGCTTGCATCATTAAACTGCATAACGGCGACATCATCTGAACTGTCACATTGCCACCTACACAAACGGCATATTCTGAGAAATTTACAACAAATAAGGCACAAAGACCACCAAACAGTCAACAGCTCGTACATAATGGGTCTTGCAATCCCCCTCATCAGACCTCCAAGAAAGCAGCCCCAGAAAAAAAATAATTAAACGCCACTTGAATATAATCATTTCATTCACAGCCCTTAATGATGTGTCTATCATAGAAAATCATATTGTGGCAACAATAAAGATCCAATTAATCATTAATGACCCATCATTCAGTGCCAGAAACCACATAAGCAAGTCTATTTGAAATTCAATGGAGTAAAGTGTGCAATGGTTTGGCCATGCAATTTGCTTCCCTGGTAGCCATACACTTTCATCATTTCATTAGCTTTATCAGCTCCAGTGTAAAACTCAAGAAACTTTGGACACCATATGGGAAACATAGGGAAACTGACAATTCGATTTTTAGACCTTTTTTTTGTCTTCTGTTTGATTATTTATGCAACTAATCTGAAAAAAAAATGAAAAGCACAAATGTGTTTTTGTGGGAAAGCAGAAGTGGCCCAACCCTTTGCTTTTTCAGGGGATCCCCCAAGTCCTTGCTTTATTACTAAGAAACATTGTCCTGATTTTCCCTGTAACCTCTGATCTAAGTTCACCACATGTATAAAGTGTCTAGAAAGATTACAGGCATTACTCAGAGAAAACACACCCTTATGCTGGTGAAGTATTTGTCTGTGTCTGTCAGAATGTGCCTCCATGGGAAAAGTACAGTTATTGTTTCAGGAGCAGCTGATAATAAAGCATTTTTGATGGACGTCCATGCAGTGAGCGAACCGCATGACTGGTCAGAGTAATATCAGTGCATGCAAGGGCACCATGAAAAAATCATCTGATGAAGAAAAACGGCAGGTCTTTAGGATTTATCTCCAAAAGTGGGCTATAAATTGAACAGACATGGTGGTTGATTTCACAAGACCATGGAAAACACTGAGAGGAGCACATATTAAAAGTTAGTGTAATTGTAAAAAGTTACACCTAGTCATACAACTTAGGGTGCAAGTTGGTGTGATGTCACTTCTTGCAAGCTGCCGTAATATCGAGCAATATAAATGTAAAGCAGCTACAATCAAAACTAAAATTAATGAAAATTTTTTTCTCAGAACCCACCACCCTGGTATCCTATCTTGTCACTATTAGCAATTTGTTCAGTTCACTCAGTTGAGTTCCATCATTCCAACTTCTCCTGTACTGGGATATTCAGGGTTGCATCATACGATTTTTGCAAATTCACTGATTGAACAACTCATACAGCCAGTTTCATAAAATGGAAGGAATTTTTACGTGACCTAAGCCCTACCAGTTTTTTCCTACTGGTCAATCGCTGAGTATTAACAGGACATGTTGCTGCAAGCAGCGTCATTTAACCCCAGCCTCAGGTCTCAGTCCACGAGACTGGACCACAGCTGAAACGAAATAGATTTGACAAGGTTTATTGAATTAACCTGAGGGGCTGAGGATAAAAGCAGATGCAGAACTCAGAAGCATTTTGGCCAGGAATTGCTGCCCATGTCTTGCTGTTGCTTGACGGCCAACATCCCCTTAAGGCTTAAAAATAAACTGAAAGCACAGAGAAGTCAAGGAGAGGGAGGGTACAAGTGAACAACACAAATGAATTGTGAGTTTATGTATGGTGAGATATTGGTTGTAGGCGAACAGTCTGGGCATTCTGGACATAGTTTTTCCTCTGAATTTTGGGGCATTTCATAAGTCTGTTTTGATATCACATTATACAGTCAAAGGCTTGACCTACAAAATATCCATGTATTACAGTGCCATTTCGTAGAGAAAATGTAAGGGTATTTCTTGAAACAGGATTCCTCAGTAAAGCTAGATTTAAAAAAGAAAAAAGGAAAAAAAAGAAAGCTAGAATTTAAGCCCAAATTCAAGAAAAATTTGTACAAAAATTAAAGCCTTCTAGCTCAAGTCAGCCCTCTTGCTCTAGCTCAGCAATTGATCAGGAAGAGAACGACTGAATCACAACTTCTCTACTGAGCTGAAAATGAGGAGAGGTTGAGAAGTCTGCTCACTTCTGGTGGACTTCTGAATCTCACAGCAAGAGATGACCAGCATGGCAAATCCTCCTGGTCTCATATTCTAGCCCCTTCGCATGCATTATTGCTGCTGCTACAGATTAAAATGTATGACTGGTTCTCTTTTTCCTTCTCCCCCAAAAAACACACTCTCTGTCTATGGCTATTCTTCAGCCAGTGTCTGGGTCATACAGCCATCCAGTTTCATAACCCACAGAACACTGAATACCACATCCACTGATAGAACTGTTCAATCAGAGAGTTCCCAAAGACTGTATGATGCAACACTGCTGCATGGTCTAGACTGAACACTGTGTAACTAGTCTATAGGTAGGCCTACAATGGACATGCACTGATTGGCTGATTGCTGTCCATCCCCTAGCCTTTTATACTACTGTTGGCTGAATATTTTTAGCCAGTGGATCATTCTTAACCAATCACAGACACTGACATACCCTGGTGTGCTTGATACACTTGCATCAACACCCTTTTCACAAGGGCAAGGTCCTAACCGCTAGGTTCCCACTGCCCAAATGATATCATATCATCAAAGCTTATCATTGACACCACTGCTTGCTGCCATTTGGGGGGAGCTCTCTGAAGTACTGTTCAGCACTACTGTTTGGGACAGCTAACATGCCATGTCCATCAGGCAGGAACTCCCTGCCCAACATGACTGGCAGCTACTGATGAGCACACCTGCACCTCATCTTAGGGCTCATCAGTGGCCCTAAATGAAGGTTACCAAACTGGGCAGAAGTCGAGAAAAATTCCTGAATGACACATGTTCTACAGTGCCACTAATGAACTGTTTTCTCTTCCCAACTGTCTCTGGCTCACACTCCTAGAAGACTAAAATCTACGCCGCTGCTGTTCTCCCACAATGACCAGAGACAGACAAAGCTCCCCTTTGCCAGTGCTTCCAGCTTCCACCACTCTTATTTCCACCCCTACCTTCTTCCTACAGGTTCCTTGGGCTAGGTGCCCCCCACTCCCACTCCTCCTACCCTACCGTGTGTGAATAAACTTCACCTACTTTAAATCTGTGTCCAGTCTGCCTTTCCTTCCACACACCACCCAAAAGCAACATTAGCATTCGTTACACATGAGACTTACATGAGCAAACTGGCATAAAGCTACATTAACATTTATCAAGGTTTATTCCACCATGTTTTAGTCAATTTCATAGTCATGTTATGAAAACTGATGCTTGTTGGAACAAGCCTTTTTAAATACGTATAGAAGTGTCATTGAGCCTTATGTACACTGCACAGTGAAGTGTTACCAGTAGATGGTCTTTTGATTCAGTACACTAGAGTGCAAGTTCTTTGAGAGTAAATTAAATGTTTGCCTGCATAAGTAATGCTGAATTTATATTTTTACTTTTTGTTTGTTTCTTTTGTATTTTTTCTTTTTCTTTAGATGCTCCAGGCAAACTGGCTTTAGGAATATTTGACAAAATCAACCTAAAATAAACCTAGTTTTAAACATAGAACTCTCTCTGGTATAATGCTGAGGCATTGCCAAGTAATGGCCAGCGCTACCATAGTGTGAATAAAGCAGTCAGAATAGCTTTCCTACTTATTCTGTGTTAACAATGACATTGATGTTTGACTTTATGTTGAAAATTTGCCATCAGTACAGTTACCACCTGATATTTGCCCTGTATGCATCACAATGTGCTGTGTTACGTGACCTACACTATATGAAAGAGGGTATACAATAGTAAGATGTATTATCCAACCAAAATTACTCTGCTATAATAATTTCAGCTAATTCATTTTTACAGTTGAGCACATGCATGTATTGTTAGCAGGAGTTATCCAGTGCTAAGTGGAATATGTAAATGGTAGGTCAGCTTCTTACCCAGACAAATCTTTTTTTCCTTCATAATTTTACCTAATTCTTCACTGTTTGACCAGGAGGGATGTAATACTTAATATATATTTTTTTATTGTCCATGTACCAGTCAGGTAGTGTCCAGGTATCTGTGGTCAGTGTAATGAACTGAGTCTTACCCATCTCTCTGCAAAGTTTAACCTTTGTTCTTTCATAATTTTTTTTACACCACATGTTTACTGATATGTAGTCGGTTTGGAAGTTTAAGATATTTAACCTAAATTGGTATCCTGTAGCTCAAGCACATTTAACCCTAACCAAAATGCTGTAGCACAAGCACATTTATCCTCAATCACAATCCTTTTTTATCCACAATCATTTAACAGTGATCAGAATTTACAATTTAAAAGACATATACAGTAGCTATGTGGCCTGAGCATGGCACAGTACACTGTAGAAAAATCTTCCAAACATCAGATTGCGGTTACAGTTCTAACTGTTCCATCACTATTGGTTAGTTTTGCCCCATGGAGAAAACCCCATTTAGACAGTCCTAATGTTCACTTACTTGATCGACAGTCATCACTGTTAATCCAAGCTATAGACTTTTACCTGCAACCTCTAGAAACTGAGCTATGTTATAACAATCACTGTCTCTTATTTCTTTTGGTTGTTATAGCTATTTGTTGTCGACCAGAGAAGGATGGGTTCTCCATCTGAGCCTTGGTTCCTCTAAGGTTTCTTCCTCTGGCTTAGGGAGTTTTTCCTAGCCCTTTGTCACCTTTGGCTTGCTCACTATGGGCTCTGGATGCTGTAAAGCTGCTTTGTGGTAACATCAGTTGTAAAAAGCTTTTATGTTGTAAAAAGACTTTATCATTAGACTCATGAATAACCTGTTGCAATGGAGACAAAATGAGTAACTGCAATGGCTTAAAACATTTAGAAATTAATGTTCACTAAAAAAAGGTATGCATTTCCTGAATTTGACTCAAATGTGTGCATAAATTCCACATGAATAGAATACATCAGCATATTTTTTCCTTTCAGTTTACTTTCAGCAAAAACTGAGTTAATGTAATATTTTATTCATGAGGAAATTAAATGCAGATCCATTTACAAAGAGTACAAAGAGTACATTCAATGTTTTTCATGTCATTTAAATAACATAGCTTAATATGCTATACAAATGTCATTAATCACTCTTATTTTATTCTTTTATTTCCTTTGCCACCCCAATATAGTCACTGAGTCTAACTTGGCCACCCCATTAATAATTTTCCGCCTACATCCCGTTATGACGGCAATGGCTATGAAGAAATTTTGAACTGGGTGGAGTATACCAGGCTGTGTTAGAAACTACCTCTGGCTTCTCCTTCATCACTCGGTCGGCATCTCTCTTTGGTGGGGGTAGGAAGGATTGGCACTGCAGGGCATAGGGTGTTGTGTGAAATTGTTTCATTACTGTTCCATACCGGCTGCCGTTTGTGTTACACACTCACCCCCCCAACACACACACAGACACACACCATCACTTACACACCCCACCTGCATGCACACAAACATTTTATCCCCTATGCCTCAGTAGGATAAATGAACTGCTTGGGAGGAGGTGGAGAATGGAGAAAACAACAAGAGTGGAAGACAGAAGGCCATGGAAGGTGAAATAGTACATTCTTAAAAATAAAGATTCTAAAATAGTTCTTGCTTAAGGTTCATATAAGGACATAGGGTTCTACAAAAATGATGGAGGACCTTTTTATTATGTGGAGGTTCTTTAAACTCACACATCTGACCACAGAATGGTTCTTCATAGAAAAAAACTTTCAGAAGGTCATGTAGGGTGAAAGAGTATGAGTGTACTCGTAAAAATAAAAGGTTCAAAATGCTTATTGCTTGGACAAATGGTTCCAGGAAAAGTTTGGGATGATCAGGATCTTTGTGTCTTGTGGAGGTTTTTAAGGTGAGCATCGTATTTACAAAATAATTTGTTAAAGAATTTTGTCAAAATAGTTATTTAAAAAATGCCATCACTCCGAATAACATTTAATTGTGGAACAGCATAAAACAATCAACCATTAAAATCGCCTGACTAATAGGCCTAGGCCCTTATGCCACCAAAACATCTCTGACTGTGGTCACTGTAGTGACCATATTAGCAGTTTGTCCTACAGAAGCTCACATGGGTTAGCCTTTATTTCCCACACGCATCAATGAGCCTTAGTCACCCATGACCCTGAAGACCTGCTGTTCTAGATGCTCTCTCCCAGTTGTGGTCCTTTTAAAAATCTCTCAGACACTCTGCTTTCAACACTTCAAGAAGTGACTGTTCACTTGCTGCCTAATACATGCCAGCCCTTGGCAGGTGCCATTGTAACTAGATAATCAGAGTAATTGACTTCACCTGTCGGCGGTTTTCCTGTTGTGGCTGATTGTTATTTAATTTGCATATGAAGTGTCTAAAAATCATGTGTTTACAAGTAAACCTCATTTGAATAATGTATGATTGCATGTGACATGTCCTGCCATTTAGGTGATTACACGTTACATGTCATGCCATTTGTATTTTGGATGATCTTGTTTTCAATTGTAAAACCATTTTGGTGAAAACATCAGGTATGTTTGGGGGGGGGCATTAGGACCATTTCAAGAGCCCAGCACTGTCAAGGTGCCTTAAAGGATGTCGAGCAGTGCCCCTGTCCATGTGTAAAACTGACATGCTTTTTAAGTATGTCAATTACGCTCTTTAATATTTAAGAAATGTAAGAAAACACCAAAAGTAAGAGACCGAAGGCAACAGAGGGAGAAACAGTACAGTATACTCTTTAAAAAAGGTCCCCAAACAGTTCATGCTTGTACAAACAGTTCTAAGAAGAACCTTGGTCTTTGCATCATTTAGCGGTTCTTTAAACTCACACCTATCCTGTACAAAACTTGAAAGGGTTCCATGGCATTGCTCTATGGATTTTTTTATTTTGGCACCTTTGTGTTAAGAGGAGGAAGGTAGGAGGATAGAAAGGAATGCTCTACATAAGTAATGGAGGAAATGAGGGGGCATTAATTACTCTTCCCAATCTGCAATGAGGAGAGGAAGAAAAGATGTCAAGAGCATCGCTCCTTCAATTTTCATTCAAGCCGTTATACGCTCATACAGGGGCATCGATTAGTGCCACGGCTTCGCCTATACAAACCTTTTTTCTTCTTTTTCCTCTTCCCCTGATCCATCTTCCTCCTCCATGCACCCACACTGATGCTTTCAAGTGATTTTACGGTGTGATGCGTTAGTGAGGGTGTAGAGCGGGGATGGGCTGAATAGAATGGTGATGAGCAGAGAATAGCGCTCGCTACACCAATCTGACTCATTACGGCTGCGCTGCGCCACATCCCGCACCTGCTCGTTCCTCTTTTTGCAGGAGCCGAGAGGGAGGAAGAAAAGAAGAGACGGAAGGCGGTGTCGATGGCGCTAGAAAAGATAAAAATTTAATTTTGCCTTCTGGAGGTGGAGTCTGCTCCTCTCCCAGAAGAAAGGTGCTGAAGGGTTATGTCAACACTCTTAGCAGCAGTGGGAAAAAAGGTACAGCCGTGGCTTTTGCTCAAAGTTGCACATGAATGCAGATCAGTTTGGATCGTCGAGCCAAGATTTTCAGTTCCACCTTGGGGAAGGTGCCTTAACCTTGTGCCGTCTGTGTGACGCCTGTTGAGGCACAGACATGAAGTGCAGAGAAACGCTGCAAGTCATTCCATTTGGGTTTCTGTCTGCCTTTGGAAAAAAATGCAGCTTGGATGGCAGGGTGGCCAGAATACCAAGTAGCCGGATGCAGAGGGTTAGTGAAAAACGCTCGCCCAACAGCCTATGCCTGCTCACGCAGTCCTATTCTCGCATCCACGCACACAGACACACACAATGCACTGTGGGACAGGAGCTCGACCCCCATTACCGAGAAAAAGGCCTACAATCCCGCCAGGAATCAGAAGACCAGCAACACACCTCGGGGAAGCGGCACAACAAAGGCACACAGAATCAAGCACACACTGGGGCTGCACAAAATATTTCACTTTTAATAGTCATCGGCTTTTGTAACACTGATGCTGTAGAAGGTTGAGATGTGCAAAGTGCTGTGAGCATCCTGACCAGTCTCAGAATGGGTGCTTGGAAAAATCAAGGCATTCCCGCCATCCAAATAAATGAATGACTAGGAAATCAGAGCACATTTTTCCTTCTAACTGTGAGTGGATTTCCTAATATTTTTGCAAATTACACATTTGGGTGGGGAAAAAATTTTGAGGGGGGTTATTCATCAGGATTTGATTGGATGAAAAATGAGTTTGACTTTCAAGTCCTGCCACAAATCAATCAATCAATAAAGACTTTTACATTTATATTGTGTATCCTCCATAGTTTCTGAAACATGCATTTTTGTTGAAAGTTTGATTTAAATGTTTTTTTTAACCTTTATAACACAAGCAAATGAGGACACGTTAAGCACAGAAAGGAAATGCCCTGTTAAGAATTTTGTTCCAGTCTTATATGTCTGATGAGCTCAAATAAGCAGCAGAGGCTTCCAGACAGTTGGAACAAGATCCTAGAGATTTTTACTTTGTTGCATTTCTTTCACTCATCTTACATAGGCTTTTACAGCTGCTCCAAAAAACCAAAAGAGAACATGAGAGAGGAAAGAAAGTAAGCAATGCCTGCAAAGAAAGAAAAGTGTCTACAGCAGGCTAGCTGAGATACGTGCAGTTGGGAACACAAGTGACGACTGGTGATAGTTCCGAGTTGTGGGAAGGAAATGAGAAACTATTCTGTGATATTATTGACAAGTTTGATAGATAAGGTGAAACAGTAAAGCCTGAAAACGTGTGTGGAGGCAGTAACATCATTACATTTCTTTGATTTGTTTTCTGGTTTAATGACATAATTCAATTGACTTAAAATTACTTAAAATGACCAAAAACATGGTAAAAAACATCCATTTTGATTTTAGGTTGAAGTTAACCACAACACCTAGTGTGATATATTGCATGCTGCTATGCTTTTTTTGGCAAAACACTGTTCTTTTCAAACACAAGTCACTCTCATATGCAAACACTGCAGTTTTTTGCAGTAAGAAAGGTCCTCAAACACATTTGAACCCATACAAACATTCACATAACAGTACAAACACATGCACTTTACCAAGCACTTCTCCTTCCCTCGGGACTTTGTTCCAGCACACACAGCTCGCAGCCCTAAGCCAAAATCCATCCTTAATTAAGTTTAATTAAAGATCTCCAGCTTGTTACTCTGCAGAGACATGTGGAGTCAGATCCTGATACCCACAGGAAATTCATTCCCTTTACCCATCTTGCACTCTCCTTTGGGGCCATACGCTCTGCTGCGGTGGCACTCGACACCCCCCATCAAGGACACACAGGCTGCAGAAATTTTCTTCACTGGTCACAGCATGAGGAGAAACTACTGACTTTAGTAGTGCCTCATCACTTCCAATTCCAATTGCCAAGGAACAGTCCTAAGAGACTCCCTAAGGAATACAGATCCACCTTACTTTAAACCAGCGTACATTCATAAGACTACAAATTAAGACTGTATAATGAAAAAGCTGGACTGCTGCTCACTATGCAGACAGGGCTGTCTCACTGTTCTACAAGTTTCAGCTTCAAAAAACCTAACAAACATGACATTTAACTTTTTACTGAAAAAAAAAATGTATCTTCACTCATAAAAAGAAAAGTAATGCCATCGCACACTCCTTTATATTTGCAGGAAGAATCTTGGATGGATCAGTGGTAGGTTCTCTGAAGAATCTTTTTTGTAAATGTGAGCGTAAAGTATCCCCAAATAATGTAAGGGTTCTTTTAATGAGCCCATAAACTGCTGAAGATCCTATAGTTTTCAAATGGTTCTTTATGCTCACACATCTTATTTACAATTATTATTTTATATTATTATATTATTTTTCTTTGAGGAACTAAAATGGTTCTTCTATGGAGTCAAACACTCAAGCAATCCTTTAGGGCATGTTTTTAAGCATTGGCAAGTAAAAGGGATATTTTGAAATAAAATGAATACGTTAATGTATCTGTGTTAAAAGTGTAACTTTTATAATATACATTACTATATTTTTTTAGAGCAATATTGTTCATCAGTCTTGCTTAGAAAACGTACCTTATTTCAATCATTTATAATACAAAGCATGCATGAAGAGCCACAATGATGTTAAATTAGGACATTTTCACCTATTTTAAGATGTAGTCTTTAGTTATATCAACAACATTTCAAAATGATACACAAAACATACATGTACAGAAACTAGAACAAGTATATTGAAAATAAGATTTTCGGCCTGTAAGGTGAGAATCCTCTGCTTAGAAAAGTTTCTAATATCACGCAAAATATCTTAACTTAAACACCATAAAAAAGCAGTGCTCAGTTGGCATTTATGGTAGTAGTATAAAAATGATGGTCTATTTTTCCATACTGTTGTGGCATTATTTATTTTCTCTGTTGAATGACTACAAAAAATGATTGATGACGAAAAAAATCATTTGAGAAGGACTGGAAGGGTCCACCTGCTGCTGAAAGCCATAGAAAGCTATAACTGAATGTTCTGAAGGCTGTCCCCGATTTGTCATGAGCTAATCTCATTGTGCCTAGAGTAAAGTGTTCTCAAAAAGTGTGCTGTGCTCTCACTTAAACAATTAAACACACAATAAACACAATTGCCTGAGTATTCCTGAGTAACAGCACTGATGTAAAATCATATATTTTGCTTTTTATGACCATCAAGGTCAGAGAAAGTGATTCTAGATTAGAAATCCTACTTCTGAGGTTTCATTTCAGATACATTTCAAACTGCAATACTGTGACCATATCAGGACATATTTTGTGCTGCCCCGAGACATGTATACATCTGACCCATCATAAACAAACATAAACATAAAGTGAGTCAATAAGACTAAACAAATTTAGCAGCTCTGGCATGCAAAAACTGCCTTTTGGAAATATTCAAGTAGATGTAAGAAAGGTGTTCCCTGGAAAGAATTTTTTTCCTGAAAAAAAACTTTTGTGAAAAAAAGCACATCAAAATGATTCATCTCTGTCTTTTGTAGTTTGAAGACCTGAGCAGCTGTGCTATTCTGAATTGCACACAATGTACTGCTTTCTCATGATTACTGGTGAAATCACAACCTGTTTTACAAGTGCTTCAAATTTGACCTAGATTGTACAGGTGCACTGGTCAACCATAACATTAAAACCACCTGGTCAATATTATGTACATCCCAGTTGTTTTGCCAAAACAGCTCTGACCTGTCAAGGCATGAACTCCACAAAGGTGTGCTGTGGTATCTAGCACCACAGCATTTGATGCAGATGCTTTAATGTGAGGTTAGATGATTTTTTTTTTCAGATATCTTGAAATCTCCTTTACATCCCATTAGCAAAAAGAGGCTGTATACAGCAAGGCTAGAGTGACTATTGCTGTGACATGCTAACACGAATAAAGCATTCCACCTTAAACAGTGCAGAGGTCTCCCACACTGCAATGTGACTGCTGTGTCGCTTAAGGTGGAATCAAAAAATCTAAGTGTCAGGTGAAAACAGTAACAACTAAGTGGAAATGAACGGATTTGAAAAGGTCCTAGTGGCCATATTTCAGTTGATTAAGTAATGCCTTTTTGGGGGGCAGGGAGGTTTACTAAATTGCATAGCCTGCATTACTAAATTTATTACATAGCCTTGAGCCATGAGGGAGTAGGATAGTGTGCTGCACAGCAATCAGGCAGTGCTTGTTCAGGTACAGGGTGGGATTTTGCCATTGTATTTTTTCAAAAAGTCCCATAAGTTGTGAGGTCAGGTCTCCATGGATTAAACCAGTTTGTTCAGCACATCCCACAGGTACTCGATCAGTGGTTGTGGCGGTCTAGTGGTTAGGACATTGCCTTTGTGAACTGAAGGTCGCAGGCTCAAGTTCCAGACTAGGCACTACTGAGGTACCCTTGAGCAGGTTACCATCCTACTACACTGCTCTCCGGGTGCTGCTGACAGCTGCCCGATGCTCCACATGTGATGGGTTAAATGGAGGGGTCACATTTTATTGTGGTGCTTGAGTGTGTTCAAATATAGTCACTTTCATGTTTTCAAATTAAAATCTGCAGAATTTGGAGGCCAGGTCCACACCTTGAATTCTTTGTGATGTTTCTCAAACCAAAAACAATTTTTGCAATGTGGCAAGATCCATTATCCTGCTAAAAGAGGCCACTGCCATTAGGTAACACACAGGCTTATTTTGCAGATGCTCTGACCCAGTTGCCTAGCCATTACAATAAGGTCCTTGTGAAAGACACTCAGATCCTTACATTTACCCATTTTTCCTGTTCACACATCAACTTGAACTGACTGCTCACTTGCTGCCTAATATATTTCACCACCACTTTTACTGTTAATGCTTTTCTAGCAAGGACAGAACATGACTAAAGTTAAGAGGTTAAATGTGCTGTTGCTGGCTGTCAGTCAGCCAACAGTATGACATGCCAACTACAAAAAGACAGCACTAGTAGTGAGTGCTTTCAAGATAAGCCAAACTATGTAATCATATTTTACTGTGAAATACAGAGACTTTTGATATGCCTTAGAATAGCTGCATAAGGACACTTCTGTTTTGCATAGAATATTCTCATTTTCAATCTGAGTTCCCCTTATACAGTACTATTATTGTTATAAGTAAAATTGCTAATTATAACTAATCATTAACTAAATCAGAAAACATGAAATATGCCACGTTACATGCAACTAAGCATAAAGGCTGCATAAGGCCTTCTTTTTCTTGTATCACGTATAATATTGGCTTCACCATATGTACACATGTTCCAGGAACAAATCTGAACTTTGTGGCAGTATTTTTTTAGCCCCTGCTGAGTTTTGTTAGCAAGAGAAACAAATAATGAAGACATTAGTGCATGTGGAATGACCTCTAAAATATACATGTGGATTGCAATGATCAGAGAGTCCCTGAAAGTGAAAAACTAGGCATTGTATGAAATCACTGTAATTTAAACAAAATTGAAATAATCTAATTTAAAGCCTTTTTTTACACAAATCATGATATTTTTTGCTTATTTTGTTTGATAATGTAAGTGTAAATATAAATGATAGGATCAACAGTCTAGAACTATATTGCCTTTGAAGAAAGACCCAAAGATTCAGGGGGCAAAAAAAAATCACAAAGTGCTGTAGAGATGAATGGATGGCACTAGAGATGGATATTACATATAATACATCAGATGGATATTACACACACACACACACATATATATATATATATATATATATATATATATTTTTTTTTTTTTTTTTTTTTTTTTTTGGGGGGGGGGGGG